>JBCAUG010029231.1:0-24558 GCA_038406175.1 Haplosyllis leylae
GTAATGCATACAAAAATAATATCAAGTACAAGCTGATTCATGCGGTGCGACACAATTCTGATAAGAATTCTTGTTTGTAATTATTATTGTGAATAATTCGTTTTATTGTCATATTTTCAGACTAGACATTCTATTGAAAAATTACTTGAGTGGGAAAATAGTCATTTATATCACAAGGTGAATTTTCATATTTTGCTCGCAAAAGGCAACATGAACAATTCAGCGTTTTGTACTCATGAGAAAGTCTGTTTCTGTAGTGTTCCCGTATCATTTCTGCATAATTATTTCCCTCAATAGCTCCGAACTGCTTTCTTTAAAAACATTATTTTTGTATAGTTATACATGTCTTTTTGATTTATGCAGTTGTAAATTTGTTTTCAGTTGGGTCTTCACTGGAGACTAAACAAACGTCGATGTGATTCCAGTTCCATGATGGAATATGTAAGTTGTCATTTTACACGTATTGCAATTATTGTCCTAAAACTTACCACAAGTGCAAAAGCTTTGAAACATCTCAATTTAAGGTGCGAAAGATAAAACTATATTAATTTTTTGTCATAATTCTGATGGGTAGGCACCATATAAAGTTCAACTGAAAATGACAAGTGTGGGCCGGAATATACGTTGAAATGGATTTTTTCAGGTGTTGCTGATTGAGTTTATACCAAAGATGCCCATTTTGCGGCCGGACTGACAGGAAAAAATGCGCGCTCTGGGTGAGGGATGGGGTGGGTTTAGGGGATATTGTATTATTTGATCATCAAAATGTATCATTTCTCATTTATTTATTTTAAGTCTTGTCATACATACTGTTGATGAAACTAAATGGGTGACCATTTTCATTTTTTCTTCGTTATGGACTGGGAATGTGCACTGTTATAAAATGCAAACTTTTGAATGATTGTACATTATCTTACCTTAAAAAGCGTTGTAAGAGAACCACCAGAAACGTCATATTATATTTCCATAATATTGTAATATCCTGGGTTGGAGTAGTGTGTAAAGTTGCCTAATGTTCAAATAGTCACAGAAGCTGTGGTAGGCAGTTAATGTAGAATGGCTCCAGTCTTCCTCGCTTTTATAAAAACTCATCGAAGATGTATTGCACAAGTTTCATTTTTATCATATAAATTGTAGTTTATGTTTGATTAATAACATAGTAATCATAATATGGTACCTATGTAAATAAGGGAAATTAATAGTCATTGAGCAACATTTCCAATGTACTGAATTTACAATAGCAATTTCAGGACGTTATCCTATGTATGTAATAATTCTTCCGGTAACATGTAAAATTCTCATTTGCTTCTTGTAAGAAAAATGTACTCGCGTTTTATAGCGGTCGGATGAAAACGATAACGTAATTTCTTGACTTGCATAAGGTAAAAATTGACTTGCTTGTACACCACATGGAAGAAAACTGTTTAGTTTATGTAAAGTAAATGACCCCCATCAATTCGTCTCATATTAGGTAAGAAGGTACCCAGAATAAAGTGTATGCACATGTGCTAGTATTTCGATGCCATTTGTACACTGCTTTTGCAAGTGAGAGGCTTTGGAAAACTTTATCTTGGTACATTCCTCTGGATTTAAGTTGCAGAGATATTAAGTAGCGCCCCCTTTAGAGCAAGTGTTTCTTACTTTAAATCATGCAGATGTATCAACCGTTATTTATTATGTTCAGTGTATGTATCCGGAGTACCATGTCAAGTATGAATTAAATCACGTGTTTTATTGTTGCCTGGTTTTAAGGGAATAATAATCCATTTAAAATAATCTAGGTAATTATTTGCCATTTAAATCTGAAAAGCAACCATGAGCAGATCTTAGTTTGACAATCTTTCAGTCTCAATTTATAAAGATAAAATTGGCATAATTGTCAATTTTCCAGACACATAATTATTTCAACTAGAAAATGTCAAGAACATATTCCGTAATCTGTTGAACAGTGCTTTTATTTTAATTCAGATTTGAATTTTTTGAAACAAATGCCCAAAACAATATTGTCTGATCTTGGTCTTCGACTATTGACATGTCGTAGATGCTACCGTTTTACAGACCTGCATACATTTTGTTAATTATCTGAGTAACGCAAAAGACAAAGGATCTGAAAGCCTTTTTACATGTAGTAGTTAAGACGTGTATGAACCATATATTCATGATGACACATAGCTGTAGTGTATTCGTATATTGTTGTACTTACCTGATGCATGTAAATTATGTATCATACGAATACATTTTCACGTAGACTATGTTGATCATATTGTGATATCTGGATGCTTTGTTGTTTTATGCTATTGATTCTGACTCGTTTGTGCAGGATCTTGTTGCTCGATTGAGACAAAATATAAATCCGGTTAATTAGACGATATTCTTCAGACCAATCTACCGATGCTGCAGGAGGAATGACAAACTCAGTAAAGCAATGATGCTCTGGGGCTTTGTTCGTGATGTAACGCACATGATTGGAATTCAAATGATGCACGTGTTTATAACAGAGTGTATCTGTTAGAAATACTAAATTTTTATTTCCTAAAACTGATACACATTATGTGTATCTTCAAAATGTCATGCGAGATGGGAATGTTATTGATTATTCCTTTACACAATCATTTTAATGGAGACATTCCTTGGACGTTTGAAAGTTTGGTATTTTGTCAGGTTTCACAGTTATGCGCATGTGTATTAATGATGAATGAAGCTAAGTGGATCAAATATACCAAGTGACAAAAAATCCTGCCTTCGTGTTTACGATCTCAGAAATGTTGCAAATGTTTTTTTTTTAATGTTTGTTATTGTACAGATATGGTCGTAGTATGTTTGAAAGAGTATTTGCAATGAGATATTCAGTCATATGGAGCTACAGCCAACATTGTTTTCAAATAGTCCTTGTTTGTTCATGTATCTTTATTGCTTGGTGGCATTAAAAATTTGGCAGTATGTCGAACAAAATTATTGCCAAAATAAACAATACCAAGAACCATTTGCAGTCTTCGGCCACTTTTCCGTTGTTGTTATTTTTATCGAGTGTCAAGATACACCCGGCCCGCTTACATTGAGCCATTATGTGTGCAGAAATCTGTTCAAAGTAACTGGTAACCGAAGTTTTACTTTTGTCATCAACGAGGGGACGTTGGCTTATTAGTAAATCATTTTTTTGTATTAGGATCTACGCGAACTCGTGAGCATGATAGGAAACATTGACTTATGTTGTGCTGCGAGTGATAAAATGTAATTTTGTATTAATTCATAAGTGCCTCGGTCAAAGAGAGAAGGTACTTTTCAACGTCTGGAAGCAAGCACTTTTTATATGAACAGCAAATGATGGGAAAGTTAACTGATTATATCTATGGTATACGTAATTTCATTGTTAGTTATGATCAAATTTATTTTGTAACTTGACAAAAAAAAGTCCACCTGAAGATAATTTTCACAACAAAGAATTTGTTTTAGCTGGTAAAATTGTATCTGGATCACATTCATGCACTGTACATTGCAATTCGCAGATCGATTGCTGAAGCATAGATTGACGGGAGTTTGCGGTAGTAACATACACTGCATGTAGATAATTAAGTTTCTAAATTTCATAACGATAAAATTTGAAGAGAAACAGCCGAAAATTCTTTTCGAGTGCAACTATAATATAAATAGTGATTGTCGTATTTTTGATCGACCTCCGTGTCACACCCTACAAATCCTCGAATACTGAAACGGGATTATCATTACGTAATCTATCATCCCATGCTAAGTAACCAAGCATTCAACTCAAGATTTCCGGAAGTACGGTTTTGTTTTGAAGTGATTTATGTAAATATTAAATGCATTTTGAGATTTTAGTGACATTTAGAAATAAACGTTTCTCAGGTTATATCGTCAAATTGAATGGAATCAAATGAAAACTATTCAAGTAAAGTCTGTGATGACATATGCAATCAAAACAAATCAAATACAAAAATTCAGCGCCATAAATTTCAGGATAAGACCACACACACTAATTCAGTTGAAAAGCATTAATGCAGTATACCAGGGAAAACAAATCTGTATGCCAGCTGTTATTCAAGGAAAATAGCGGATCAGCATTTGCACTGTTGTACCACTAAATCCAACTTTCCTGAAAATCCAACTTAACTGGGGCTTCAGCAGCGGATCCAGAATTTGGTGAAGGGAGGGGGCCCAGAAATATTTTCCGAGATTTTGCCGACATAGCAAAGTGAAGTTGGACAAGCAAAGTGAGCCAGTATTGGCCAGGGTCCAGGGCCTGCCTTAGCATTTTTTACTGTCAAATATGCATTCTCCCACTTGTCCTGGTACTTTCTCTTCAAATTTTTTAATGTATATTTGTGTGGGTACATTACAAAATATCTATTTCTATGTGAAAGATTCTGGCCATTTTAACAAATGCAATATTCCTTTTCCTAAATGAGAAAATGAAGGGTCTTATTTGTTCTTTTGGTTTAAATTGCAGATACATTAGTTTGTAAGCCAGGGGTCTGGGGCCCCAGAAGCTGTTGCATTTTTAAGTGTCAAATATATGCATTCTTCCACTTTTCCTGATACTTTTTCTTCCAAAATTTAAACTTGCATTTATGTAGGCACACTACACAAACTATATTTCAGTATAAAAATTCTGGCTATTTTGACAAATTTGTGCTTATGGTTAGGTTTACAGATACATTAGTTAGTAAACCAGGGGTCTGGGCCCACTGGGGGTCCCAGAAACTGTTGCATTTTTTAACTTTAAGCTATGTATCTTCCTACTATCCTGAGGAAATTTTTGTTGAAATTTCCAAACAAATATTTATTAATTCTCGACATTTTTGTGTAATAAAGTATCAAAAAATGCTTTACTTCAATCTTGACAGATAAGATAGGTTATGGCTGGAGTTAATATTATGTGGAGGTATGCACATAAGAAGACAGAATGATGAGTTGAGTGAGTCTAGAAGAATGTAAAAGTACTATTCATGCCAAGCAAAGTGAGGCTGGACATTTTTTTTGAAAAAATATAAAATTAGGGCCTAAAATTCATTGTTTAGCTCTTATATAAATTGTATACTGGGGCCTTCAAATCGGGGGGGGCGCCACTCCCGCCCCCCCCCCCGGATCCGCTAGTGGCCTTAATATTCAGCTGTACTTTCATGGAAACAATGAATTATACAAAATCTAGGGGTACAATCCCCATTAAACACCTCGTACAAAAACCAGTCGCAAATCCTGTTGAGCCTGATGTTAAAAAGGTCAAAAGTTCCTCAAAATAATTTGAATTTTATAAGACTTGTGTCCAAATGAAGCGCAAAAAGTGCAGTTATCTGCACCTTTCTACAAAGTTGTTGAGGATATGTTAATTTTCTTTGTACAGACAAAACAAATAAGTACGAGAAAAATTATACTAGAGAAATATTTCAAGTTATGGTTTCATTTTACACACATCGATTCTTTGGGTGTATTTTTAAATAATTAACTCATCTTTTTCTGGAAACTGATAAAAATTTTAAGATATTTAGAAATGACACCCAGCAGACAATTTGTTCATTGCCATTCTGTTATCGATATTTGCTAAGTCGAAGCAGTGAATTAAGGGAAATTTAGTCAACTTCATTTGCGAAGCGAAGTCAATGTCGAAGTAGGATGTCCTCATTAGATAACATGGTCCCATAAGGTTAACATAAGGTTATGCAATGACCCGAAACCATGCTTTCCAAGTTGGCTACTTTTCTCTATATTCACTGAGTCGAACTTTTCCCTATTTGCTAAGTAACTTGCATTGATGTTACAATGTTGGTGTTGGATTAGCAAAATAATTCTGAAAGTAAAGTTTAAAATTCTTCAAGATGTGTCCGTGAGTCATAAGATGCTTTTCCTGTAAGGAAAGAAGGAGTCATGTATTTTCCTCAGTTTCGTTTTCAAAAAAAATTGTAGTACTCCACGTAACTGTTTCCCTTTCCGCATTGCGCCCATGCCTGCCACGCATTTTTACAACACGTTTTAAAAATGGTACCAATTTGAAAAGGAGGTGTATGGAAAACAAACCTCCCATTTCTGACTCAAGAAAAACATGGAACTACGTTCATTGCAATTTCGCAAAATAAAAACCGTGATACGCTATCAAGTAATAAGAAGTTTTCTCATCAACTTCAACTGTTTATTTAATATTACATACAAAAAGGAACAAATACTGGAACGAGATTAGTTCCAAAAGAGAAGAGTCATTTTATCAACCAGGCAGAAAGATTAAGAAAGAAAGAAAGATTTGCAAAATACAATTTCTTCTGCTGTGTATAGCAAAATATCACGATTTTCCAGGCGAGTTTTGGTAATCAATCAATTAATCTACTTAAACAGGAAGGAAAAGATATAATTTAAGTCAAAGTCGCTGCATCCCGAATTTCTAAACTTAAATTTAGGAAAGTGAAAACTTTATGTTAATCTCCCTTGCAAGATGATTCATTCAGGTATATTTGAAATATTCTCAAGGCAAACAGAGACGGGGGCAGGTGCAAATATTCTTTCAGTCATGTGAGTGTACGGAATGACATTTGGTGAAAAAGATGAACCTTAACATTTGGTCAAGTGATGATAACACGTGGGTGTAGTGGGTGCGGATCCAGGATTTCGGCAAGGAATCAACCCACTTTCTGAGGACAGATTGGAATAGCTGTTCATGAAGTGAGCTATTTGTGGCTGCTAGGTGGGGCCCAGATGGTTTGTGATTTTCAGCGGACAAATATGCATTTACTAGTTCTTTTTTTTCTGATTTCTCACATTTGTAACACCAAAAATTGACAAAACAGGACAGTTGATGTCCAATGAGACTTGGAAATATTTATGTAATTACACACTTGCAACAGTGCCTCACTTTTTCATATTTTTCATTATCCAGATCTTAGTGCAAAGTGATACGCCTTCCGTAAAACTTTATTGCCTTAGATTATAATAGATGAGTGAGTCCACTGCAATCTACACCAAGTACAAAAAACAAATACTGTACCTGTAAATTACCCTCTGGCTACCTGCCGTATAGGACCCTGCACTTCAGCAGTTAAGGCATCGTTATTGTGAGAAACCTGTCCTGTGGTACTACCATTACTTATGTAATCAATGATAAGTGGCAACATCATATGTACTAAAAATCGAAGTTTTCTAAATGTGAAAAATAAACATAAATGCTAAGGACAAGCAGGCTAATGATTTGTAAAACACATTAATGATAAGAATAATAATTAATTAATGCTCAAAACAATAATCATTGCTAACATGACAAAAATAAAAATTAATGCTAAGAATAATCGTTATTGAACAACCTATGTTGTTTTCATCAATATCTTGATGAATTGTAAATGGATTGATTTCAAACCTGCATGATAAAGGGTTAATTTTTAAGATGATCAAAACTGGGAGTAACAACCCTATGTTTCGACCAAACTGCACATTTTCATTAATATCTTCATTAATTCTTAGTGGATTAGCTTCAAACCTTCATGATATGGGATTATTTGTTGAGACAAAACAATGGATAACAACCCTAAATTTGACCCAAACTGCACATTTTATCAATATCTTAACAGATTGCCTTGAAACCTTCACAAAATGGGTTTAATTTTTCAAGATCATCAAAAGAAGTGGCAATAAACCTATGTTTTAACCAAAACCACTCATTTTTATCAGTCTCTTGATTTATTCTTAACAGATTGCCTCAAAACATTCACAAAATACAGTTATTTTTTTGAGATGATTGAAACGAAGTAGGTTAATTTTTCAATATGATCAAAACAAGTGGCAATAACCTTATGTTTTGACCAAAACCACAGATTGCCTTGAGAGTAGGGTTATTTTTAAAGTTGATTGAAGTAAGGGGCAATACCCTTTGTCTTGGCCAAAACTGCACTTTTTGATCAATATCTTGATCAATTCTTAATGGATTGCCTCAAAACCTATACAAAGTGGGGTTAATTTGTGAAATGTGCGTGGAAAGAAAGCTTCATCTAAGTTCTGAAAAGATAGTTAGATATTATAAGAAAAAATGTTTAGAATGAGTTGATGACCGAAATCAGACCAAAAATTCTAGTAAACAAATTCGCTCCGACACCAAGCGGATCTACACCTGACATAATGTGCTAAGCGGACTAAAATTGCTGTGTGTGCAATGTCCAAAATTAGTCAATTAATTTATAGAACTGACTGCCGTGTGTAGTACATATATATCGCTTACGAGCTTTTGATAATCACATGTGACAAAATTTCAGAAACTTCCGATTTTCAAATCAATAACCTTATCGGAAAAAAATCGGGAAATCGGACCGACCGTCCTCAATAATGTGGCAATTATAGCAATAAGGCTGAGTGTGATGTAAAATAACCTGTGAAATCCCAAACGCATCAGCTATAGCGTCATCACTCAATATCATAATAATATATCATTTTGAGGTTTTTGTAAAAACCTACCAGAGTTTAATTAAACTTCGCACTTATTAAAATTGCAAAACTGTCCTCATTTTCTGAATTTGACTTGCTAAATAAATGATAAATAAGTCCATGCCATTATTTAGGCCTCAAATGAAGTCAAATGGACATCTCGTCCACTACTGTTAACAAATGATGCAGGTTGAAAAATCGTCCACAAAGTATAAACATTTTTAAGGTTCATTAAATATGACTAAAATTAGACGTGTTTTGTTTTCAACCTAAAAAGGCAATGTTTATTTTTCTGAGCACACTTGAAAACTTACAAACATTAGGAGCAAGGAAATATTTCCTCCACATATATTTTATGAAATTGTTTAATAAATTATAGCTAAAATAAATTAATGATATGATATGATAATCACATATATAAATATTTTGTACACACGTTTGCTACTGGCAAAGTTCATTGTAAATAATCATGAGTACAAATTTCAAGCAAAAATACATAATAGCAATAAATTTGTATTCAATGTTGCATGATGACTTCATATAATAAATAAAATAAATACGATTCAGAATTCAAAATTACATACAGTTTCGTTATAAGTCTTTTTCTACTGTTGAAAGCACATGCAAAACATCTGAAGCCTGGCACCCCTCAACTCTTCACCAGTGACTCCATTCAGCCAGTGACCTGATTCATCCAATAACCCTATTCATCAATGACCCTATTCAGCCCCCATAGGAGATTTCTTTTGAATTAAGAGGCCAAAATTGCGTGCAAACATGCCAATTGAAATCCCTGTTTCACACCTTTGCAGATTTAGTGAAAAGGGGTTGTAGTGCGGCAGACCACTGATTGGTTCAGGCATAATTCCCCATTTTCTCCTGTTGATTCACCAATAACACCCATTCATCAATGACCCCGTTTACCAAAGACATCCATATTAATAAATGACCCCATCCACAATGACACCATTTACCAATGACCTCATTCAGTACCGGTTCCTTTCACCATTCATTAATGATACCATTGACCAATGCACCACTTCATGAAAGTCCCATGACTCAAACAACAAGAAAGTCCTCCTGCGTGAATGCAAGAGGCATACCGCCCACTGCATAGCTGACCTATCCCCGGGGAATTATGTCCCCTAAAAAAAAATTCAAAAAAAAAATTCAAAAAAAGTTTTTTTTAAAAAAAAAATTGGGGGGGGGACTCAGCCTGAGTACCCCCAGGACTGAGTACCCCCCCTGGACTGAGTACTCCCCGGGACTGAGTACACCCCCCAGACTGAGTACCCCCTCCCCCCAGGACTGAGTACCCCCTGGGACTGAGTACCCCCCTGGGACTGAGTACCCCCCCCCCTGTGAACTGACAAATAGGACTCAAACTATTACCTTCCCCCATCCTTCGGATGGTGGGCGGTAACAATGACCCAGTTCAAAAATGACCCTCATTCAGCCAATGAAGAGTATTCTGTCAGTTTGTGACTTCTATTTTAAGAGTCATACTTAAGATAAGTTGGACCAGCCAACAAATTATCAAAATTCTAACAAGAGGACCATAAATACAGCGTTATCTAAGAGCGGGGATCCTTAGAGAAATATTTCAGGTCGCGTCTGACTGAGAGAATGCCCAAGAATGCCCAACAGGTTATTTGTACAAACAAATAAATAAACATACATTAACGTGACTTTGATTTTACAGCAGACCGTGATAATAGACCGGTAAGATACATTTTTACATTTATAAGTTCAATGCAGCAAACTGAATTCACGACACTTTATTCGGTTTCATTTCACTTTTTTTTGTTATTTGAAATTTTTCAGTTTTTTTTTGTTCCTGTCTGTTTTTTTTATTGTAAATTTTTTTTACTATTTTTCTTTTTCTAATTTTTTGTTTTCATTTTGATTCATGCTGAAAAGTTAATTATTCCCACGATGAAAAATAAAAAGGAAAGTGCAGTTTTTTTTAGATTTTTCAACTCTAACACTGTAAATAGCATTATTTTCTGTCATTACAGCAGAATTGTGCTCCTGTTCTGTACTCACAATGTGCTTAAAAGTAACTCATGAAGTTGTGGAAATAAGACTATATTAGATCTGACATTGCGTCTGTGAGGAGCCATTATAACCGGACAAGAAATGTCCACATTTTGCAAGCCGCTCTCAACGCTAACAATATCCGTTTGTTGAGACAATAATTGAATGTTATAAATGCCACCTATTTGGACAATTTCCTCAACAGCTAGTAGGCTGGTTGCCACACGAGGCTGTGCGTTTTTATGAAAAGGAACGACATGCAGGAAAAGCTACCAAACTCAAGTAATGCGACAGTGTTGGCATGGCAGTTTGAACACATAGCACCAAGTCCTGTGAACAGAGATCACTCAGAAATACTTGACTGTGGGTCACATCCAGATCGGATGCACCTAAAATTAGGGTTTTCACCTGATGAAAATCTTTGGCAGCATAAAAAATCATCATCTCTTCATAAACTCATCAACATCAGCAGTGACGACGACGGGTGTGGGATGTGCACCAAGTGTGAAGAGTTCTCCGTTGCGGTGGCTGTGATGCGCCCTGGCGCGATATCTGTGTCTGATGGGTCTACCAGAATTGTCCACACCCACATACCAGTTCTTCCGCCGATAGACGTGTGATTTGTACATTATGTAGTACGACCCATCGTCGTGTTGGACGACACGCTCTTCAAGAAGGTTTAGTTGGCTCCTTGTGGGCTGAAATCACAGAAGGTTTACGTGACATTAAATAATCGGGTCACAAGCACAATAAATATTATTACTTCAGTACAAGCATCTTTGATAGTAAGTATTCTGTGGCACTAAATAAGCGGATACATTATGTACTAGCGATAAAGACTTTTTGCCCCGATGATTGTTGTGATTTTTACTTTACTTTTTTGTTTTTGTGAAACCATGGAGCTGATTGTCATGACCGGCACTCAAAATCTGTAAATAACCTGTCAACAATCTATTCTCTTGGTACTTCAACCCATTTCAGTAATGAATCCAAGAACTCTTGGGGATGGGGGGGGGGAGTAATTGACAGAGGGGGTCCCAACCCTAAGTCAGCAATTGCGTATAGGCGAGCGAGAAGGCATGCACGCGAGGGATCCACCCAGGGCAGACGTCACCAGAAGTCCAAAACAGGGTTATCAGTGCCCCGCCCCCCCAAAAGGACTTGTGTCCTCCAATATTTTTTTAAAAAAAAGTAAGCAATTGAAATATTAAATTATAGATTTACAACTCCGGTAATAAACTCCATATTTCTAAGTTTGTAATTTGTGGTTTAAACACCGAAATAATCTTTTTCAAGACTCAATTGATTATGATTGTCTGTATAATTTAGTTACAATTGACAAGAGCTTCAAAGACATTAGAGAACAACACACCGTACACTCCACCTTACAGACTGTACAGCTGCAGTGTACTCAAGTATGTTAACCTGTGATTACCTGCAGGCAGCCATTACTCTCAGTTACAAGAAAGGAAACAGTCTTACTCTGCATAACTTGTGTGAAAATAATTTAAATAAATAGATTTATTGATTAAAGAAATGATTTATTTAGAAAGAAAGATAAAGACATAAGAAGAAAGAATGGAAGAAGGAAGGAGAGATAGCAGAACAAAGAGAGAAAAAAGACAAGAGTGAGAGACAGTCTGTACTATTGTGAATAAACTTGAGTTTTTCTGTAATTCATGACAAGTCAATCGAGTTTTTCCTAAATAACACAAATCTGACATTTCTGGCATTTTTGTACAAAATTGACATCAAGGGGATTTAAAATCAGCAAAAAATAAAGTTGCCTCCAGTGGGAATCGAACTCACAACACCAACCTTCAGAAGTTTAGAAGTCTGATGCTTTATCCATTCTGCCACCCAGATATGTTTAACAATAAACATAGTTCAAAACATAACAAAATGATATTTTTACTTAGTGACATTAATGTTAATGTTCACAACAATATCTTTAGCCTAATTTTACACTAGTACAAGACTTGCAATTTTGTTTTGGCTTCTCCTCAATTTTAACAGAAGGAGGGTCAGGGACACCAACAGACACACCACTGTTACTGTCTTCTTGACTAGTAGTACAAGTGGCTGGTTTCTTAACAACTTTTTCATCACTTTTAAGTGAATTACCATACAGGACATCACTCACTTGTTTCAGTTGCCTACTAGATATATAAGACTTGACAGTAACGCTCCTGTGCCCAGTTTTCTCACAAATGAATTGTTCATCAAGACCCTCCTCATACATTCTAGTTGCTGAAAATGCACACTAAGAGTGGTTCAAATGTTTACCTGTGACACCAGCTTTTTCACACATATCCTTCACAACTTTTTCCAACTTATGCTTACCTATAGCTTGACAACTATACCAGACATCACCGTTTGGAATAGCAAGGGGTTGCAAATAGAAATCAGTTGAACATTTTGGTAGATGATCAGGTCTATGAGACATGTACTTTTCAAATGCACCACACATCTATCAGTGTTGATGACATTCAGATAAGCTCTGCTCTTCTTAGGTTCAATAAACCTACTGTTGATTCCACCTTGATTACATTCAGATGAACACTCTGTGTACTGCAAACATTTTGAACCAATCCCACAGTCATAATGAACCTTAAATTGGCAATTGACCTTCAAACTCTTATGCTCTTGAGCAGCACATAATGCAAAATGCACCCCATTCAAATACACCAAAGTATCAACTAACTGTGTAGGATTACTCCAAGAATTCCCAGAGACCACAACTTCTCTTCATTATTTGTAAGTAAGGGTTTTGCCTTTTCATGAGGAGCCACCTTGCCCTCTTTTGACAATTATTTCATATGGTTGTCTAGAGTATTTTTCAAATTAAAAAATACATCTTCCTCCAGAAATTGCATGCATTTACCATTTTGTTTAAGGAAACTTTGAACCATAATGATCAAATCATACAGAGTGTCTCTGGTGAAGTCTTTACCATTAGCATTGCATGCCACCATCAAGGACTTACACAGAACTGAACAGATTTCTTCTTTCGATAAATTCATCAATTCATCAGGTTCTGGAGAAGATAGAAGGCCCTGTTCTACTGGATAATTCCTACAGTTCATCCATCTAACATAAGCTTTCATTGCCCAATATATCTTCTTCTCAGTGGATTTCTCATACCTTCAAAGGTGTAAGTGCTTTTTAACTAAATCTCATACCAACCATCACACAATAAAATGACACAAATTGAATTTTTCTGAGAAAACCTCCTGTGGAACATATCATTTTTTTCATTTTTATGATCCATTAGTAGTAAACTTTCACATGGTATATTACATAACCATCTTCAATGAATTTAATTTTTATACAAAAAATCATCTTAACCTTTTGTGTCAAGATTACTATATCCAATTCATGATCACCAACAGCATCACCAAAATGTTTCAAATCACTCTAAATGGAAGCCTCATCTTACACAGAAGGTAAAGGCTGACATTGCTCATATTTCTTTGCCTCATCACTGATTACACCAATTGCAACATTAGAATCAGACACAAACTTTTGTGCCATCATGATGATGAGTTAAGATGAAAGGCTCCTGCATTGCTACAGAGTAACCATTGTCAACATCCTCAGAAAAATCCCAACAGTTGACCAATTTATGCTCACATCAATCCTCTCCAACTTCATACTTCTTCAAATCATCACCATTACTCAAATCTCCAGGCAAGGTGTCAACACCCAAATTATCAAAAATTAAATTATGCTCATCCACAGGACAATCTGGCTCCATTATTGGCATGTGCTTACAGTACCAACCCAAAGTGCAAGTGACCAAAAAGACAAAAAACTTGAGTAGAAATCTACACCCAAATAGTCAGAAACATTCAAAACCACTCAAGCGTACATTTCACAGAGTATGCAAATGACTTGACCTCACACCAATTGGTAGCATTTACTCAATATCATGCCTCAAAATAGTCCATTACCTGACATTGATGTCCTCAGCTACCACCTCAAACATTAATTACACTTACACCTCAATTGGGGTGGTTTCTATTGTCTTTGAAAGATGTTTATGATTAAGATAAAGGCCAAGAAAGTGTCTATTATTGGCAATTAAATCACGGTTGCGGGTGCAATCTATTGTCTTTGCTGTACATTAATTGCCGTTAATGTAGAGTGGAGAAGTTATTTTTCCTTATAAGGGAATGTGGCAGGTGTCATGTACTTGACCAATGTGCACTCGACCTTGCACTCGACCTGAAAGTTCAACATGAAAAAAAAACCAGAATCTGATATAAGTGTGACACATGTCACCATACTAAATTATACATTTACAGTTCATTTAGATAGGTTTCAGTTTGATTTGAAGACATTTTAGTATGAATTTTGGTATTTTTGCCTTGTTTTGTTGAAAAGTATAACCAAACTTCACTGCTAAATCCCAATGTTTGAACACTAAAATCACTAGGAAATATTAATAATCCAAACTCCATTTCTTGCATACAGACAGATAGACATCCAGGCAGTATCCACAAAAAATTCAGACAGATATTTTAATTCCTTTATATAGAAAAAATTAATCCAAAATGAGCACCAAAGCAATGTGTATGGTTAGATGGCTGACCAAGCAATGCAGTCCAGTCAGGCCAACTGGTCTCTCCGTGACTTCTTGGCCCTTCCCCCACCTATTGTCTTCACTCCACCCCAGTGTCTTTGTGGCTCATTTTAAGGGCCTTCTAAGTACAAATTGGACATTCTGTCAATACATGAACATCAATGGGGACCCAATTGACACTCCTGAGCAGTGGTGAGTGATTCTGAACAAAATTCACTGTACAATGCCTCCTTTTGTCTTTATACTAAAAGTGAACTTTTTAGGACAAATCCCTATTGAACCGTGATTTAAGACATTTAACAGACTCGAACTGTGTGCCAATGGCATTTAATGTACTCGGAGCTTTGCTCCTCCATGCATTAATTCCCATTAACACACAGTTCTCTGTCTGTTAAATCTTACATAATGGCTGAGGCAAAGCCAAGGCTATTATGTCAATAATGGACACTTTCGAGGCCTTTATCTAATGTAAACCACATGCTGGGTCAAGTCACCATGTGTAAAAATGTCCTTTATGGGTGAATAAATGTACAGTTTTGACAATAGATCTTGATCCAGATGTTGTTTACTTTCCATTAATCTCCAACGGGAGAGGCAATTGTTCTTTTAGGGAAAGCAACAATGCAGGTCCATTCATACATCCATTCAACAAAACTCAATATTTTGACATTTCTATTGTTTTATTGTCAACTAATGGAATCGAGGTGTAAGTTAGTTAAACATCTCAGAATGCTGATCATGGCTCTGACTGTTAAATCCCATGGAACAGCATTCTTCTGATGTTTAACTATAACGTAATGGACACTTTCTTGGTGTTTATCTTAATCATAGCATTACCTACATGGATAGGTTTTACTGAATTGCAATTGTCTTCTCTATTTGCATTCGAACTCATCCTGCACATTGGGTCGTATTCAATAGAAATTGTAACAACAAATCCTCTTTGGAGCTAATGTAATAAGACATCTCACATGACTTCATGAAAGTACCAAACAGCCTTGCCAAATTTGGGGCTTATTTTTGGCATACGTGGTCATGTGTTGCAATGGTCTAGAATCATCTTTGGACGGCAACTGCTAAAATAGTAGCAGTATGGATTGCATCATCACGACACAACGGTCCAGGGCAAAATATCTCAACAGTTCCTTATTTTGCCATGATAATGCAAACGTATTGGTCTCTCGTTACTTTTCCTGGAAAAGTCTGGTACTTTGTACTCTTTTAAGAGGTCTTTTCATTCATGAAGCAAACAGTCTAAAGCTATTTTTGGATGCTTGCTAAGTTATTCTCAATGTTTGCTATTGTTTTCATGCATCCTTTCTTTCGGACATGCAGCTAATGAAGTTCTTTCAGAGTGATGGTCTACCTCGATACGAAAAAAAATCATACGAAAAGAAGTGAAAAGTCTACCTTTGTTGAGTTTGTCACCTCTACTTGCGTCAATAGATTATGATTGTTGACCTCTCAAGAGGCTGGCCTCTACTGGACGTATGATCTTAACAGTGAACTAGAGGAGACATCGCGGGACAATTTATGGACATGAATAGTGACACGCAGCTAGCGTCTTTATTTCGAAGTTAAAAAAAGGCTTTCTCACACGTCTCTAACTGACACACATCTTCAACCTTCTTTGTTTGGTACATGCTCTTTGGTGAAATTGGCATGTGACAAGACGGTTTGTAAACACTGCTGCACGATTTCAACACTGGAGGTACCGTGTCTTACATGTGGACAACTTTTCATTCCCTTTGTATTCACTAGACATCGTTGTCCAATCATTGTTATTAATAAATTGATCACAAAATGTGCCTTTAACTATTAATATTAAGCACATGGGTTTTGAGAATTTTCCCTGAAGTGCAAAAACTTCCACAAAGTTCCTGCTCATAAGGTCCCGTATACCTCCCAATTGAATGAAAGGGGAATGATATTATCATGATTCTATATTCAAAATTAAATTATAAAATACTCCCTGAATAACGGGAGTGCCCACATGCTTGAACATAAAGATCACCACACTGGAAAAGTTTTCACTACTTCACGATAATAATGTTTTTTGGCAATCAGCAAATAGACCATCTTCTCTCCACGCAATGGCTTGGTGGTCGTGAATAAATTGAAAGTGTTCATGGACTTGATAGTTCCTTTAAAACAGGTAATGATTAATAACAATGACTTTCTGCAAGAAATATTTTGAAAAAAAGCTGGGCTGAGAAGGTAGGCACTCCGTAGCAGTGGCAACAGGTCAGTGCGCAAGATACGTCCTGTGTTATCAGAAATGGATTCTGATTTTGTGCTAAAGGATGGCTATTTTGTTGAAACAAAGTATTAAATCATGTTAATCATGTGCTCAACAATCAAGGAAATCACTGTATGATCACCCTGGAGGAATGTTACCAATTTCTGACTACAACGGAGATATCACTAATTTCTGACTAAGGCTTTACAATGGAAGTGTATGGGGATTTCAAATTTTGAATGGCATAGCCTCCACTAGTGACCTTACAAAAATAATTCTTGCAATAAGAATTCTATATCAGTATTGTGATCCAAGTAATGTGGCCATATTTCAAGTTTTCAATTTAGAAATAGGTTAAAAATGACAAAAACAAGCACATGTTCAGAAAATTCTGACTAATGCCCAATCAGTAATTCTGACAACTTAAATTTTCTTCATTAATTTCTGACAGTTTTTTAGAAATTATTGACTTTAATAGGATTTGCAATAGTGACATTAGGAGAGTAAGAAATTACTGATTGACAAAACTTGTTTGAACTAGTTTGTTGTCAGTTATCAGAAATTACTAATCAGTAAAAAAGAATTGGTCAAACAAGATTGAAATTTTCTTTGATTCCCTGTACAATTAACTTTCAATACTATTTGGTAAAAATCTCTGCCACACAAACCTTTCAAACTATGTAATAATTTCTGTGATATTTGTGGATTTTTCAAAATCCCTGAAAAAAATCGCCCATTGATTTTAATAGTGCAGAAATTACTGACATTGTCGTTTTAGTCTGAAATTAGTGATGTTCCTTCAGAGTGTATGATTGTGCTACGAAAAGGAAGCTGTAAATGATTAGATAAGGCACTAATTTTATCAGCTAGGTGTTATCAGAACCTTACAGAGGCTAGACCAACTGAAAGAAAAGCCCTTCTAAAATATAGGACATTTACGTAAATACTATAAATAACACATCACTTGAAATAATTATCAAGATGTTTTCCATAAAAGCGATGGATATTGGGTACATGTCAGATTAAGTGACTGCAATATGAATGACTTAGCACTTAATTCTAGAGGTTATGCCATACTTGAGCAGTGGCATTTCGCAATTCAAAGTTCCATGTTGAACTTCCTACTGCAATACTCGAGTTTTTCCTAAGTTGGCAATGTTGGTATTAAAGGCTTAGTGAAAGCTAAAAAAATCCTCCAGTGAGTATTAACTGGGGATCTCTGCCATTCCAATCTGATAGCCCTCCTCCGTGAGTTGACTTGACATTACTTGCAAGACTGAAGCTTTTAAGATCCTCATATCTTCGTGTTAATATGGCAGAGGTCCCAGTTCAATACTCACTTAAGTTTTATGCTCTTGAAGAAATGCCACACCTGAGCCGTAAAGCGTTTTGCGACCTACGCCCAGTGATAACAGAACAGATACTCTCAAAGGCCAATGGACATTGTGTTCAGTGGTAAAATATTTACACAAATATGACAAAACGGATTTTTTTCAGGACAACTAAAATATTTTTCAACAGTTATAAATCAAACATAAATCTTTTTTTCAAACATAACTTTTCCTCCTCCACAAAGTTGCATTTGTTTTTTATCCCCAGAAGTTTGTGCATTGGAACCTGAGAGAAAGAGAGATCGGACATAGAATGCATGTATGTTTATTATGCCATGCGTGGAGTCATCATGGCCTCTGTTTAAAATTCATCTTAGAGGGAATGAAAAAAAACAAGGAAAAGGGCGCAAATTTTGACTGTTACAATAAGTTAGCAAAGTATGTTTGTTGCCTGGAGCCTGCCAGTGTTAAATTTGGTTGTGAAGTCGGGGCATCTTCTTCCGACGTCAGTGATTCTTCAGAGACGCAGTACATTTCAAAATTGTATGGAAAAACCTGATAAGATCATCAAAACACATTCATGTCTACTTTCAGAATGGTTCAGATTGTGTACTTCGCACAATAAAATCTACGTGGCTCTGCTGGCTCAGCTTCAGGAACGAAAGGAAGACTGCTCACGAGTCCGAAACAAGCAGTCTTTTTACCGAAAGACTTCTCGTTTAGGTATCTCACTACTCATCCTGAAGTTGAGGCTAAACGAAAACGCAAATCTACTATTTGATTCTGTCTGGATTACATGTATTTACACTTACAGTAGTAGTTAATTCACCCTTCAGATTTATGGTCAGGAAACGTTCGCTTGACATTGCTTGAAGTACTACTAATCCTGCGTCTTCGGAATGACGTAATATGGAGCCTACAAAGAAATAAAGACATTAATCAGTAAAGGAACTTTTTGCCATTTGAATTATCGATACAATATTGCACTTTGCATTCTTTACAGAAATGAACAAATTACACGTGTTCACAAAAAATTCCGTCCGTGGGCAGCGATCAAGAAACAAGTTTCAAGTGTTCCTATCATTGGAATGTACATGGCCGTGGATACATGCATTTCTCATTTACGGCAAACTTCCGAAATTGAAAGTTTGTGCTGTCATGCACCTGCAACATTGTCTGCCCTGAAAACTGAGTTCATTTCCAAGACTCAAAAGGCATGTATACGCACATTTTCAACTTCAATTTGGTGGGTGGGAAATTCTGAAAAAATATTCTCTGTATTCCTATGTGCAGGTGGAACTTTCTTTTTAAGTTTGATCTGCGCACTGACAACAAACATATTGTACTAAAAACAGCATCACAAGTTATTTACAAAATATTACCTAATATTTTGAGAAGATATCTGAGATGAAGTAGGGTCATATTAGAAAAGTGTAGCATTTGTGTCATATACTACCTGTTAACAGACGATCACTTGAGATTAAAAAACGTTATCTCACCTCCTAATTTTTATCTGAAGAACTTTCATTATAAATTACTCAGTGATATTTAGACAAGGAAAATGTGACATGTACTACATTTTGTGTAATTGTAAACAACAACAGACTTTCAGGCGCAATGGGAAGAGTACAAGTAAATTAGTGAAATATTTGGGCCGTCAGATTTTTTTGTTCTCAAAGCATGACAGTGCAAGTTTTGCGCTTAACAAACGTTAAGTTGCTATGGATTTTTGTTATGTTCAAAAATTACTCTTCTCAGCAATTATGTTTCTGCACTGAAAAAAAAACATGTCTACCAAAAACTGCTAAAAGCTGCCATTGTCTTTTCTGGTCACGAATTATAATTGAAATCCATTATGCAAGGAGAAATACACAATTTCAATTCTGTTGCTCTTAAAAGTTGGAAAAATAGACTTTGATAGATTGCCTTTTTACACAAAAAGTAATCTCTTGGATGGATCAATGTTTATAATATTTCAAATTTTGCATAAATTAGATAGAAATTAAATGCAGAACAATGTGGAACTGTTGATGTAGAAACGAACTAGATGGAAATGTGTGACTCCAGAAGAGATGAAATAGATTTATCACTGATGATTTCACATAATATCGTGGTGTGATACACACATTTGAGACCAATAATTCTTGTTAGTGTCAAACAAGCAGTGGTAGATTCTTTAATCACAAAGGGATACCAAGCCTTGTTGAACATAGAATTTATTTCTTTTCTTGGCTTACAAAATCTACATAACCTGTTTGGTGCCAAGGAAAGCGGGGGGGGGGGGTTAGACAAAACATTTTCAGAAGCCCTCGGGCATTCATTTCCTATTATAGAATCCGCCACTGCTAGCACCAGATGAAGTTTTAATCCAAAATACAGTGTAAGTCCTCAATTCAATGTTTGCAGAGAAAAGAATTTATGGTTTCGGTTTATTGCACAAAACATTCGTGGCTGGAACTGTGAGAACTTTCGAATCAATAAAACCATGTGATTTCGGTCCATCCAAATTTACGATTGCCCGGCACCAAAATCTGTTATCAAATTTCAATTAGTGCCCAAATGGTACTTCAAATAAAATGGGTTGCCGGTAAATTGCAATGACTTCATGATCATTAATTAAAAAATATCAAGCGAAAGAGTTAGTGGTGCTGGAGTAAAATCAGAGTTCTTTATCATAGTTGGCACCCAGAGTTATGCCACAGATGAATGCCCAAAGTGATGTTTGTGGTGATGCCCCAAATGACACTCAAAATAAATGCCAATTGACACTCAAAGTGATGGTCCCTACAGGCCCACTATAGGAGTTGGCTCTCTACAGTCATTACATGTCCTCCACAAACCCCCTTACAGACTGCCCTGTGTGCTCCTTCAGTTCTTCTGTGGATCTAAATGAGTAACTCATGGACTCCCCTAAATAACATACATGGGCCCACCCTGTCGGCTGCAAAAAACCCTGTTCTGCAGACCCTGATGGTCTTATTGGTTCCATGAGCCAATGGGCCCTCACACATCCTTTAAGGGCACCCAATGGGCTAAGTGTAGGCCCCTTCACAGGGGCGGCCAATATGGGCACCCCACTAGGCCATCTATTGGCTTCAAGGCTCTAGTAAAAAAAACCTTTGCAAAAAACCCCACGTTTTCCCCACATACATGGAAAAAAACTATCATCTGTAACACTTAATTTTTTGGAGAATTCTAATTCTCAGAGCCAGGGAAAACATAATAATTATTATAATTATAATTATTACTAGTTTACAGGAGGAATTTTTCTCCTGCAAAATCACCTATAAAAGGGCAAATCTCTTGTACGGTTGCCTGTAAGGCTGAAATTTTCTATAAATTGCCTGTAGATAGGGGTTATTTCCCCCTACAGGGTGGTTTTTTCCAATTGTTACACTGGGCTTCTCCAAATTTCCCCATGAGGCACTACGATATCTAAATGTTATCTTAAAAGATTGATAGTGTGTAGGTCCCTGTGCAGGAAACCCATTGGGTCCCTGCAGGACAGTCTACTGTTGCAGTCTGTGGTTAAGCTCCCCATTACAGCCAATCACATTGTCTGAAGTCATTGATATAACTTTTTTTATTTTCTTCCACAGGCCCCCATGACATGCTACAAATATTTGGCCCTACATGTTCCCTTACATGTTCGCCACGCGGACCTTCAATATGGAACCTCTATGGCCCTGTACAGTTCCCCTTATAGGTCCAAAAGACACCTTCCATACCTCATAGATCTCTATGGAACCCTACTGTGTGGTCCTATGGAGCCCTGTAGATCCCACAGGCCTCCTTATGAACCCGCATGGCTCACCATAGATCTACACACCCCCCCTATAGGTTCCCTTTTGGCCCGATGGACCTCCCCCTAACAACCTGTTTGGTGTCTGATATCCAAAAATTAGTAGTCTACAGGCCCCCCATAGGTCTGCCTGCTTTTTCAGTCTGATTGGTTGAGGTCTCTTAGAGTCTACCATAGCCAATCACATTGTCTAAATACGCAAACTCATAGTATAAAATTAATATCAATGTAAATTAACGCATATTGCAAATGTCAGACAAACTATTTTCAAGTCATGAGCTTGCACTGGGCATTCGTTCCTTTTTAACTTGACCTATAATTTATTGATTTGAACACCAAGTACCAAACTTTGGTCTTTTTTTCTTTAGATTGAGATGATGCATGGAAAGCTAACTTACAATCTGTTGTAAAGTCCCTTGCACCATAGACTTCTCCCGCTTCATTGACTGCAAGGTTGTATCCAGTCCTGCTGTGCAAATAAACTTCTCTCCAAGCTAATTGTGTCTGAGAAGTGTGTCTGGCTACGCGTGATTTCACCTTCTTTCTGATCTCCTCCACGCTTTTTGATTCTGAAGATGCTTTTGGGAGCACACTGTTTGTTATTGGTCGACCTGCTGACATATGAAAAAGGATAGTGAGCAAGAGCAAGTGGTAGAAATAGATCCTAACAAGCCATCTTGTGATACTATGTGTACTTGTGCTTTGTACCATGTCACGTTTTAAAATTTGCGAAATCACGTAAATGTTACAATGTTAAGTGGTGACAGTTGGGCTAATGACGTCTTTGGTGTTCTAGGACGTTTTTGAGATTTTACTGAGGACATGTCAAACTGGCCCTATTTATACCTCTCATTTCATCATAAGTTTCAATAGTACACGTGGCTTTTGTTTATGTTTGGTAAGCTAAGTCAGCGAAAATCGACCAATCCCTGGAGTGATGGGTCTACACATGACACAGGCTTAGCACAATGACCTCAACGTCTATTTATGTTTTTCATGTGAACAACGTAGCACTACGATGACCTTGTAGTAGTACGTAATCTTTGAATGGAATATTTGAATGTATGTGAGTTGGCCAATAAGATAATTTACAGCCCATTAATTGACGCTGATTGGTCAACTTCTCTTCCGGTACTATGAATGGAACTGTTGCGAAGTTCCTCATTATGATGTGAAATGACCTGAAACCATGCTTTCAAGTTGGCTACTTTTTCTTCCATTCATTGACCGATTGTAACTTTCCATTCAAGTAAACAACCTAAATTGTAAGCAGCTTCTGCAACGTGTAAAAACAAGAAGTGCTGATGCAAGAGGACAATAAAGTCAGATTATTATGAAATCCTGGAATGAGTCTATTCTGGGCCGAACGATCGATACCAGACGAGCTACAAAACTGCTGTCCAGAGCAGTCAGCATTCTGCAGTGACGGATGGAGAGTTTCGAAAGCTCTCCCAAATTTATTGCCAAGTTGTTTTCCATTATCAGATGGAGTTTCAAGACTTTATTTGCACGACAAGCAAACTTGGAGACAGGCGCCTTCTATTTTTAATAAATTCTATGTGTGGAGTGCATCTTTGTTGTTTTTTCTCGTTCACATGCTTTAAATTTTGAATCACGACTGTCTCAGTGGGGATATTTGTGATGCTTCAACAAACAATTCATTCCAGTAGCGGATCCAGCATGGGAAGAGGGTGGGGGCAGAGAAATTTTCTGAAACGTACAAGCAAGTGAAGTAAGCCTAGTATGGGGTCTGGGGCCCCATTAAAGGCCCTGGAAGCTCTTGGATTTTTTCTATCTCCCATGTATTCTCCCAATTTTCGTGTGAAACTTGTATGTTAGTTGCAGTGTCCGAGAATGATAACTAGATTTTACTCTGCAGAAAAATATTTTGTGTTATGTACTGTGAGATTGAAAATTTTCTAGGCAGAATATGAAAAATTTGTAAAACAAAGTTTCATGTGTGGAGTAGGGAAGGCAGAACGACTACGACTAGTCGACTAGTCGGATAAAACAGCGACTAGTCGACTACAATTCTGATAGTCGACTAGTCGGCATAAAAAAGTTTTTACCAAAACAAAAAGATTTCTAGCAATAGCTAGTTAAAGTATGAGCAAAGAAAATGAAATTAGAACAATTTCAACTCTAACTAAAT
>JBCAUG010029232.1:0-10332 GCA_038406175.1 Haplosyllis leylae
GGATACCTATGATTCTTTGATGGATACATTGAATTTAAATGTCTTTGTGGTGTTTACGGACATGTTGCGTGTAAGTAAGACAGTGTTTCGTGCAGCCGCAAGCGTAACTAGGGCAGTAGGGAGAGGGTTAAGTTGACATCTGGAACTCGTGTTGGTCTTATGGCGCATTCACACTGAGAGGGACTGGGACCAGAACAATGGAAGAGCAATAGGTATGATATGAAGACCTCTTTCTACACAGGGTCATATAATCCATTTATTCCAGTGTGGATACACCATTCGCGCAAGATAGACGACTTGCACTTGAAGTGCAAGTCTGTACGTGTAAATTTCGTGCCAAAAGAGGCGAGAAGCTGCGGTTTTCAATTACAAATTATTGTTTGGCAAAGTAGATGGTAAACTAAGAATAAATCAATTCCATCATAAAAACTGCTTTCAATAATTGGCACAATCGAACAGTGTTCAAAGTCTTCGATTGATTTCGTGTACAGAGCGCAGCGAGTCGGATTTAAATCACGCAAACTTCAGATAGAAGTATGGACTCAAGCAAAATTTGCCACTGCTTTAATTTTTATCGAAGTTCTGTTTTTATTCGCACTTGTTTAATTGCTTTGGATGGACGGCGAACTTGTGGATCGAGAAACAAAATTTTTATTGTGAGTGGGACTTTTATCAAAGACTTCCCCAATTTTAGTGTGCAAAAAAGCTATTTTTTGTAATGTAATCTATTTCAAGCAATTTGTGAACAAATTATGAACAGGATCAGCAAGCTCTGTGGCATTAAAAAAACAAGATCGTCAAACCCGCGCTCGCCATTCTTGTTAACATTTTTGTCGAACGAGCAAATGAGTCAGTTGTTAACGTCTTTTTACAAAGTCTTTTTTTTGTCTAAGATCAACACTTTTCCCAATTTTCTCAACAAAGGCTAAACAATATGTCACTTTTCCTGACGGCGATAGATTGGCAACATTGAAACTGTTCCGTAATTTAGTGAAACCAGTGCTTGTTGTATGTTGGGTTGCCACGGTGAAGCGCCCGTTTATGAATACGAATTATAGATTTATCAACATTTAAATCACAGCAACAAACATTTGTCCTACATCAACAACGCGACTAAATGTGCAAGACAGAATCAGCTGAGAACAAAGACAAAAATGTGTAGAATGTGATATTTTCCATTGTTTTCGAATTTTCTTTCTTTATGGAGAACCAAACTGCGACATAATGGATAAAGCGTACATGCCAAACTATTCTCTGAGGATTTGTCTTCTGTTTTTTCAAGGTAAGTTGTTCATATTCAGTAGTTTGTTGTGGCCTTGGACAACTAATTAATTTGTTTCTGACTTTTCATGGGGTGACAAAAATGATGTCAAATTCTAGGAAAGTAGACCTTATTTTACAGCATAATGGCACGACATGCTGAAGGAGTCACTAGGTTGTGGGTATAAATTCAGTTTTTCACCATAGGATAAAATCTAACATTTTAAGCCAGAATTTGCATCAGACAAACTGAAGTCAGATAAATTCAGAAGAAATGAAATTATATCCAGTGGGGATAGAACCAAGGATCTCTTGTGACTTAGCCTGACGCCTTCCTACTGTGCTAAGTCGACAACATGCGTTACCTGGGACTGAAATTTGTTTCATGCACCATTTCACTTTTTGGACTTGGATCAATTCTGTGGAATCATTAGAACATGAATTTACAAAGGTGTTAAAGATTCAGACTGAAAACCAAATATTAATTTAGCACAATTAAGAAGGCATCAGAATAGTTCACAATTGGTCCCGGGTTCTATCCCCACTAAAGGCATTGTTTACTGGATTTGTTTTGCTTCAGTATGTCTGATGTAAATTCACGCTTCAATTGTAATTTGATCTCATCATGAAACTCGAAAAGAATCATCTGAAGATAGATATATCTGTTTTAGCAGTTGATTCCAATGTCTTTTAAATCTGTGGCCTCAAGTAATTATTTTTATTTATTTGTGCAAGAGGAGTTTAAGTTTGCCTTTCAATTTCATTGAAACACTGCTTTAATGGTAACTTTAGGTTGCAATACACACTTCTGATGTGTTGTGACATAAAAACCTCATAAAAAAACCCTCTTTTACCCAATTGAACTGTGGTCAATTGCAATGCATTATGGTGGTCCATTGACAAACGGTAAGGCATTTTGAATGCTAGTTGTCCATAGAAATTTCTATGGGAAATCAACAAACAGTTTTGAACTGTAGAAATATGTAAATTATAATTAGAAAGAAGTGAATTTCCTTGAATATTTTTATCTGAAAAATTACCATTTCAACAATTAAAAAAAATTCACTGTAAAGTAAAATAAAGATTACCATTGATTCCAATGGACCTAGAAGCTAAACTTTATCCTTCAAATATCATTCAAACTTCATAGTTATTCCTATTATCATTGTCAGCAATTTGCACTATAATTTTTTTCATTCGGTCAGGTGAGTACAGTAACCTTAACCATGAACCTACTGTACGGTACAAATTCTCAATGCACAAACCAACAACAACAAATATTTGACTGTTTCCCATTTCTGGATAAGAGCAGCGTTACACATTTTGAAAACTACTTTCGAAAGGCTATAAGTAGGACTTCCGAACAAATTAAGAAATAGTAATTTATTACTTACTGAGAAATAAATTTGCGTTCGTGAGAAAATTGGTGATTTGCTGTGTTTGTTTTAACAAATCTTGGTTGTCTCCTATTGATTCAACAAAGTTTATACGTTTCATAAATTTCAAGATATTTCCGTATTAATAACTATTTTATTTCAGCTTTTTGTACAAGTTGTCTAACTACAACGGAGCAGACCGTAGTTGAAGGTTCCGACTTATTTTGTTACGAATGCAGGGAAAACTACAAGAAGGGCTACGATCCTTTAAATTCACCATGTCTGAACAATGCTTCAGTGGTGAATATCAGGCAATGTCTGCCAGAACATAAATATTGTCAAGTAAGTACAGTTACATTTGCTGACAGATTACCAGAAACCTTAGTCAAATTGGTCATACAAAACGTTTGAAATTTTTGACATGTTCATCTTCATTTAAAAATAATTTTAAAAGGTCAAGAAATATTCAAGAGTACAACTGTTACATTTGGTATTAAACATGTTAAGAATTGTTTGGTTACTGCAAAGAGAATAAAAGTTTCCATCACCAAAATTTAAATTTTTCTATTAGGTTGAAAGAATAACAGTAGATGGATGGTCAATCGTTTTAAGCATAGAACGGAGCTGTACCTCGGAATGCCTGTACGGCTGCAGATACAATGGATATGGAGTTACCTACGAACGTTGCTATTCATGCTGCAGGACTAAAAATTGTAATACTGATAATGGCGCCCCCTGTAGTGGATTGCACAGCCCCCTGCTGGCAGTTTTCAATACTCTTGCAGTCATTGTATTGAACAATACACCAGTGTTTAGGTTGAACTTTTAGGAACGGATCTGAGGGCAAGGGAGCCATGCTCCCTCACCCTCCTTCCCGTTCACATTGGTCACAAAAATGTGGCCGCCACAGTTCGCGGTACAAATTCCATGTTTTGTTAGCCTCCCCTACCCATTTAGTGGATCCTTTACTGACATAAGCCTGGGTTATCACTTTTTACATTCCATGGCTTTTAAAGTGAGTATACGGATATAAATGGTGAGACCTTTTTGAGGTGCTGCCTCTTTCTCAGGGTGACAGAAGTGGAAACTAATAAGATGAAACATAGATCACCCCATCCAGACTCAGTTCAATGGACTTGTGTCATTTGTCACTGCTGATACAGAAAGATATCATGAAATACATCAGTAACTTGGTATAAGAGACACAAATAATTGATATATTATTATTTGACAAGGTAATTTAGGTTTTCAAATATTAAACAATCCCATGGAATCCGTCATCGATTTACTAGATGATTTGGTAAAATGAATGCGTTTGTAAATTCTGGCGTCTTTTGACTGTTGAAAAACTGAACATAACACTCGTCAACCAAACTGCTGAACACAATCATTTTTACTGCCACGACTGTTTAAATATTCCACTGAAACAGATCAACTCATTCTAATTTTTTATGATATAATTTTAGTATACAGTGTAGATATATTCAGATCCGTTCGATTTTTTTGCGATAAGCACCGGAACAGGCCACTGTTTGCTGTATAAATTATAGTTAAGTAAATATGTAAATATAGTGAAATAAGAGATTCGCATAGGTTCGCATTAAAATCTCTGCAATATCTCTCATTTAAAAGAAATATTTTTCATGCTGAAACACGCATATATTTTTGGTGTAATTAATGATCATGGCAAATGCCAGATGGAAAAAAATATTGCGCATTTCAACTATTTTTAACCAATGGGCAGGAAGTCATCAGTTGTACCCAGAAAGCCGAGTTTTTCACAAACACACAGAATTGTACAGGAAGTTCAATAAATTTTGCCATTTGCGAGGAGATCAGTAAATTCTTTGTAGGATTTTACAATGGTGATCTCCTATGAGAAATTATTTGGAGGCAAAATAAATAACCCATACATCTCTTTCAAAAATAATACTGCACAATTATATTTATGGATAAAGCTGAGCTATGTTGGAAACTTTCCACTGTACCTAAGGATGGCTCTGATATTCCATTACTAGAAAAAGTGAGGTAGCATAGGCAAGGTTACATGTAAAGAAATGAGCGTCATCTTTTACTTTCCCTCATGTGACCATATATGGTCATACATAAAAAGGTGTATCTGGAATAAAATAATTCTATTGGGTCCAACCTACTTGCTTACCCTGCAGAGGCGCCATCTATATTTGTTCATTGAAAGAAGGTAATCAGTAGGAATAAGTACTGGTGACAGATTTTCCAACAACCGCATGCAAAGATAGAAATCTGTAAATATCAGCGGTATCCCTAAGTTAACTGGAAAAAGTCCAGTATACCTTGGCTCCTCTTAATGTAAAATATAATTGTGCATTATTATTTTTTATGCTTCCAAATATTTTCTCATAGACTACCATTATAAAACCCAGTCAGAATTTTCTGATTCCCTCAGAAAAGACAGAATTTATTGAACTTCCTGCAGGGTGATAATGGCAATATTGACATCAGAGGCTTTACTATCTGAAAACAAAATATCCAGCAATAAAATGTTACCTAAGTGAGTATTGAACCTAGGACCTTAGCCATTCAGGTCTAATACTCTCCTCTCTGAGCTATTAAGGCATGTCCTACTTGGGATATTCTTAAATAGTCTTTTGTTCCTGCATCACCTCAATCTTGGACTTAGATCATTTACTTAGAACAAATAGAGCATGGCCCTATAAAGATCTCAGATCTCCCAAATAACACACGCCCCAATGGCTCAGAGAGTAGAGCATCAGATCTAAATGGCTGAGGTCCCAGATTCAATGCTCACTCACTGGGATAATATTTTGTTGTTGGATTTTTGTTTTTACATAGTGAAGCCTCTGATGCCAATATTGCGATTATTACCAATTTCGGCTATTTTGTAAAGAAAGTTTCGATTAAGTCATTCGTTCCATTTGAATGCAACCCTTGTGACCGATCAAGCAGATTTGCTTATCGCTAGAAGATGATTGCCCTTCTTGTCACAGACGAGTTCAACCAATCAGTTGACAATAACTGAAATAAATTGTTGAAGTGTGTTCAAATATAGTCTATATTTGGAGAATAAAATTAATAAAAGTATTATTCTGTGTGAACCGTAGTTTTTTCTGTGATAGGAAACCGACAAGAAGAAGATCACCATGCCGCTCCGCAAAGTTTATATAATTTCATTTGGTTTTTATGAGGACTGTGTGGTGTTGACTTTCGTATAGCATTAGGTATGTTTGAAGGTTTATGTAATTATAATCATCCCAGCATCAGGTATTAGCCTTTACGAAATTGCCTTCACTTGAGTTCAAAGTTGGCAACGTTGCTAACAAGGGCTTACACGAGGAAGAGCAAAATATTTTCAGCAAAAAATGCCTCCAGTGGCGATATAATCCAGGACATCTTGAACTCCACACTAATGCCTTGCGGACTGTGCTATGATGACATTGAGTTGTCAGTCTGAATCTTTACAGCCTTTGTGAAGTCATGCTCTATTGATTTTAGAAATGATCCAAGGCCAAAAAGTGCAGTGGTGCATGAAACAAAATTCAGTTCAGATATCTTCAGTTAAACACATGTCTGAGTAGTACAGTCAGCAGGACAATAGTGCAGAGACCAAGAGTTCCTGTGTTCTATCCCACATTTTGTTTTGCTGAATTTATTTTGCTCTTTCCCATGTAAGCCTTTGTTGGCAACATTGACAACATTGTATAATTAAGGGAAAACTCGACTATCTGCACTCTGATCCAACCTGTCACGCACATGGAAATTATAATACAAACTTTCCTCTCACGTATCAGCGTATAAGAAATTTTTCTAAGTTCTTTTTAACAGTGTGCGATAACCATCTCTTCTGCTGATTGATAAAACTGTGATGAAATACAGTTAGGTTATGAAAATATCCCCCCTTTCAAAGCAGGCCGTTGAAAATAATTTTTCAAAAGAAAAAAGAACTGTCTGCAAAATTTAGTTTGATATAAAAGGCTGTATGTTGGTGTCTTTCCCATTACATTGCATAGAAGTTTATAAAATTGCAATTGCTTTTACTCAATCACCCACGTCCCTCTCTCCAGACCCCAACCCCCTTTGTTGAAACGAAGATGTGGAACTGTCATATAAAGTTATTATGATGAGCGCGTTAGAGTGCAAAATTGATCGGCTTTTTTCATGAATTACAATCTGTCAGAATCGGAAAGAAATTTCTTTATGTAAATGATACCATTTTTGACATATACAATTGTTCAAAATCAAACTAAATCAAAAAACATATCGAGCAAAAACTGGCAGATGTTTGAAAAATTCGAGTAAGGTTTTTAATTTCAAAGTTTCTTGTGTGAATAAAACCCTTGAACAAGTAACCCTTGTAAAAGTCATGAGTCTGGGTGTTGGCATGCAAGGTTTTAATATTTTTTCCGCAAAAGTTCGCACAAATAAATCAGCAGAGATCAATAGATGTTCAATGTTCCAGATTGATTTTTACATAAAAGGATCAGGTAGAAAGTCATGTAAATGCTGTACGGATACTGCATAATTTTAAGGGTTTAAAATGATATAATTTGTTCTGCAATTGTGAGTTTAAAAGACAAATACATGTATCGACTGTTTTTTACGAAACACGCAGAAGATTGTGTCCATGGAGACTGATTTTATTGTGTGAAGCCCACAGTGGTTTTGCCTCAGTTTCAGTTGATCAAGTTCGCTGACATGGAAGCCACGTGCATGCGAGGATTTATAAAAGTTTTAGTCATAGGATTTCAAGGTAAAGAGAATTTTTCTTTTATATTCGAATTTTGTATTTTCCGCAGAAAAGAGTAATTTTGTATTTTCCATAAAAAGAGTAATTTTGTAATTTCCGTAAAAAGAGTACATTCTGTCAACCAACGGAGGAGAAAGCCTGGATAATGGTGAATACGCATCCAGAAATGTCAGTAAATTGGTGATTAACCTTTGTGTTTCACATGTAATTCTTTTCTCAAATATTATTACCTAAAAACATAAAATAAAAACTTGTGAATATGGTGGAAATTGGTCGTATTTATCTCTAAAATAGAAAATATTATTTTAAAATTTTTATCGTATGAAACTTTGCTGTTCGGTTCTCATCTCTCAAGTTTCACTCAACTAGACTTCAATACATTTTGACATTGTGAAGTAAAATTTAATATACTCATAGATTCCAAAATCATATCTATGGCAACATTGAGTTTTTTGGTAATTTCTGGATACACCATTACTGGCACTATTAAATACAGTATCAAGTCATATTGATACTATGTATTTACACTTAAATGTGCTTATAAGAAAAGAGGAACAGTGTGCACGGGACTACCCATTCGTTTGCGAATGAAAGCAGCCACATGCTACGCTAGGTGCAATGATTAACCAATCTTTGTGGTCTCTTTTTGATTTTACTCTAGTTAGTAGAATGAAATTGACAAAATAAGTTTTTGAATGTTAATCCAAAAATTGGCGATGCCAACTTGAAGGGTAATTTCTATTGCTCTCTTATCAACTTATATCGGAAAAAACCAGTTTAAAACAATTAATTCTGAAAAAAGGTATGTGCAATAAGGTAAGATGCCTTTCAAGTGATGAAAGTTTAACCTATCAAAATTACAGTGAAGAACCAAATGTAATTGTAGAAGTGCTCTGATTGAAAAGTTACCTTTTCCAAAATTGGCCATGCATCCAGGTTTGTTGACTTTATTTCATGGTTCAGACCCCGTGATTCTTTATTCATTTGCCACTTTGGTTTATCAGAATTTTTTTCAAATTTATTTTTCGAGTGGTAATGTGATGAATAATTCCATTTTATTTCCACCTTGCATGCGTCAAAGCATTTCTGGAGACTCTTTCCAACCAGCTATCATGAGCTCAAAAAGGGGAAAAAGAAAGAAATTGGCACAGAATTGTATTATCCTCCGATTGATACATGTTTTTTGAACACACAATATTTCCATTCAAATTTATAATTTCAGTTTTACTTGTATCAACTTTGCCAACATCAAATGTTACACAAGAGCCTGTTTCTGGGTATGATCTGTATTGTTATGAATGCAAAGAGATATACAAAAAGGGATATGACCCTCTGAATTCACCTTGTCGGAATAACGTGGCAACAGTAGGTGTTCGACAGTGTTTGCCTGAGCATAGGTATTGTGTGGTCAGTAATACTTCAGAATAATTTATTTCTGTTTCACCCTGAATAAAGTTCAGAAAATACTTCCATTTTTTAGAAAGTCAGAAAATACTGTCCAAAGTTTTACAATGGTCGTCTATGAGAATTTTCTTTTTAGTTTTTCAAATGTCTGGAAGAAACTTTTACTTGTACCAGCTATTTGATGTTAATCATTTCTGATACAAAGGAGTTCTGACCTATGTGGAGATATTTCAATAATTATCTTTATTTAAATTTTTGATATGACCAACTTTTTTCCAGAATCAAATAATTAAAATATCTCCATGAATCCATGTGTATTCTTTATTTTTGCATTCAAAATAAATATTAATAGCGTTACTTTGGTTCACTTCTTGACAGACAGAGAAGACAATACTGAAGGGATGGTCTGTGTACTCAATATCGAGGGCCTGTGTTACAGACTGCTTCTATGGGTGTAAATTCAATGGCTTTGGGGTAACAACTCAGGTTTGTTACAGCTGTTGCAGAACTCCGCGATGTAACACGGACAGTGGCGCCACTTTCTTGCATATCTGGTGCCCTCTGGTGGTGATTATTGTAACGATTCTTTCTTGTCTGACAACTACTTGAACAGAACCGCGTAGGAGATTACTACAGAAGTCTTTCTTTTAATTTAACTTTGAATTAGTGTACTGAGACCGAAGAGTGATACTTGCTTGGATACAACCTTTCGATGAAACTCTATCATTTGTAATTGGTCACGTAGATTCTTCATAGGCAATCCATTTTAATAAAAAAGTTTATTCTATTAGATACATTAAATATATAATAAGGAGATCATAATTGTAAGTACTTTGCCACAGGTATTAATGCAGAGGAACATAATCATATTTTTAAATATATTCATAGAATATTAAGCAACGAAACTGATTGAAACATTTTACAATATCTGAAAGGATTCTAAAACACGAACATTTTCCAAAAAAACGAGTAACATTTGTCAGAAAAGAAAATGTAATTCATAACGCACAAATATAATGGGCGAGGTTATTATGGTAAAGTCGCCTGTGCTTGCAACCAAAAAATGACTTTATTGTGTCAAGGAATTATGACTAAGCAAATCATCTTGACATTGCAGTATTTCTTTGTTCGTAACATCTAAAGGAGAAATAAATGTCGATGATTAAAAAAAAGAACACTGTGCACACTTTATACAATTGTCAAAATCATTGTTGTAACTGCAAATAGCAAGAAAATGATTTTGAGCGGTGATATGCTGCTAGCTCCTCCCCCGGTATTGCAGAGAGTGTCATGGCAGCAGGACCTGCACTCCTCGTACACGAAGTTGACTCCAGCAGCTCGACAGCCTGGCTTACAGCTAGGCGCACAGCCTCGCTTAAACGTAGTTAATTCATCGTTTTCCATCAGTCGATGTACCTAAAGTTTAAAAAAGTGCAATCAAAACTTTGTCAAATTGGCAACAAGTAAAAACTAACAAGAAGCCCATGGGCTTTATGCAGAGCTGTTGTGGCTTAATTATTTAAATTTTTTTTCTTTGTAAGTATTAAA
>JBCAUG010029243.1:0-10332 GCA_038406175.1 Haplosyllis leylae
CGAGCTTGTCGGAAGTTGGCGAGATGAGTTTTGGCTCTGGGCTTCTGGCGTTCTTTGGCCGCCACCAGCTCAGTCTCCAGGGCACTGACTTCATGGATGTTAAGTTCAGGAAGGTCGCTTAGCGCCATTCTCACATATTGACTGTGGTCCGCTTGGGCTTCGGAGGGGCGGGAAGAGTCGAGGCCTTTCAACATGCAGTAGGTTAGCACCGCCTTCTTGTCATCTCTCCATGCCGATTCACGCTTCTCTAGTCGCCACTTGGCTAGGGCCACCGAGTCTACTGCATCTTTGGCTTGAGCAGGTTCGGAGTCGTCCGAGTCCTCCACGACGGGTGCCGACTTCTTCTTCTTTTGAGAACCTTTCCCTCCACCCTTGGACTTGCTAGGCATCCCCTTGGGCATCTTCGCCTTCTTGGGAGGAGGGCTGTTGCTGCTACTGTCATCGTCGCCCGATGCCCCTTGGGAGCACTGGGCCATTTGGAACAGGGAGCACATCGCATCGTAGCCATCTTCTGGAGACGCAGGCGGGTCACCCTTGGCCCCATTGTGTTTCTCCAGGGAAACCTTGTTGCCGGCGCGCTTCTTGTGCTTCTTGTGCTTATGTTTCCGCTTCTTTACGATGTCGGACTTGATTGCCTGGAGAGTTCCGGGCTCGACAGCAGATGGATCTACATTAGTAGGCTTGGAGGGCCTATCAGTCTTCAGGGATGGCTCATCGTCCTTCCCGTCCTTGTCGTCAGACAGCGTTAGTGTGGGCTCCAGGAGAGCGTCTCTCGCACTGCATTTTTGTGGTGTGACGAGAGGGACAACACCAGTCTTGGTGGTGACCATCGGTACCCCGTCGGACTTTTGGACTTCCATGGGGGCATCTTGTCGGGAGGTTCCCGGGACTACATTGGGCATCGTGGATGGAAGGGTCTTGTTGTCGTTCCGGATGACAGGTGCCGCAGGCTGAGTCGGAACGGGTGTTTGGTTTGCTGCGAGTGGACCTTCGGGGTTGGCATCGACTGGCTGGTTGTTCTCGCTGGTGTCGTGGTACGTGGACTCCTCCAGAGTGAGGGCTCGAGAGGAAATGAACTGAAGGGCAAGCATTTGAGCATGACAGGTGCGGGCGCTGTTGAACACCGGTGACAGCTGTAGCTCCAGAGGGATCCGGGATGCATTAAGACGGAAATTCTGCTGCAGAGTGCGGTGCGTGGTGGCTATGAAGACCAACATGGGGATAAACGGTGCAATGTCCATCCATTGGGCATGGATCTTCAGTTTCTTGACACCTTGGTCTATGAAATCGCGGCAGTCCACATCCACCGCGTCGTCCATGAAGTTCTCCATGTCCAAGGTGACCTCCGCCAGGATGGCTGCAAAGTTGTGAGTCAACTCCTCGTACTGATCATCCAGTTCCCCGGCCATTCTAATCATGTTGGCCAGTTGGCCCCTGAGCTTGTCCAGACATCGCCGTATGGAGGGGCGGTCACAGGACAGGAGGGTCGCCTCGGCGGCCTGGGCTTGTCGGAGGAAAGTTGTCACGATCTCCACCATCTGTTTGATGAACTCGCTGGCGACGCCGCCGGTATTCAACATCACATCCCTCAGTTTTTTCAGTAGAAGGGTGCTGGAGGTATAGAATTTGCTATCTAAGGTGGCCGCATGTTCAAGCTGCTCCGTAGCAATTTGCTTCAGCTTGTCGCAGTAGGCCACAAAGTCAGGATCAGCATCTCCAGACAAAGGGTCTGGGGGTTGGTATGGAGGATTGGCATAAGGATTCTGCCTGGGGTCATGGTGTTTGTCGCCCTTTGGCTGGTCGGGGTCACGGCTGCCCCTTTGGGAGGAGCTGCCTGGGATGTCTTGGGCGCCGGCACTGGAGTTCCCAGTGGTGCCGCCCCCGGTGTCCCTTGGAGCATCTGTCCCCATGTCGTGGGTGCCCGTGACCATTGTCTGGCTTGGGCCGACCTTGTTGTTGTTGTCGTCGTCTTTGACCCGGCCATCACCAGGACCGCCACTGAGGCTCCTCAGAGGAGCCAGGCCCAGTCCCGGCTCCGTCGGGTCAGGGCCCATTTCGGACCCGACCCCGGAGTCATCTAAGCACCTTGCAGGAGTGCTGGGAGGCACGTTTGGACTGCCATCGTTCCTCGTGTCTGGCAGACTGCTGTCGCCACGAACGCTGACCAACACGGTTACGCTCACCTTGTCACCTAAGTCTGAAGAGGGCGGAGTGACGGGCCTGGCCTCATCTGGGTCCCAGGATGCCGCGCCATTCTCGACAATGGCGGCGACCGGGTCTCCACAAGCATCGTTGTCACTACTGTCGTCATCACTGGAAGAGTCGTCGTCACTGGACCCGTCCTCAGATGACGAACTTTCGTTGCCAGGGGCATCCTTGCTGGGGTCTCTCTCAATCTCCCTCCAGTTTGGTGTTTCTGATAGGGACATCCCGGTTCCTTCGGTTTCTGGTCGCTGGGGGTAGGAAGTCGAATGTGATTGTGCTCGGTCAGTCCGACGGCGCATGCTCCATCCTTCGCCTCCAGCTGGGAGCCCTTAACCCTTGTGACACAAGGGATAGTCGGCTGATTCAGTCGATAGGCACAATATGTGCGACTGGGCCAGTAGACGGGAGCAGGGAATGTTGCGCTGAGGGAGCGCTGGACAGGGAAACCAGGGTCTTTGCTGAAGACCAGTGGTAGAAATGCTACGGTGGGGTTTGTCTCCGGAGTTCGAACGTGAAGTTCCCTGAAGCAGAAACAGTCCAGAGGGAGAAGGGGCGCTGCCAGGTGGAGTATCGGCAGTTCGCCCTTCTTGACGGAATAGAGGGGAAGGACAAGAAAGGCCCTGTCCATAAAATAGGGGTTGATGTCGGGGCAGATGGCTGCCAGGACGCCACATCCCTTGGGTGTTTTGGCCAGCTTGTCTTGGGCCTGCGACGTTATAAAGCAGATAGCAGTGTTCAGGCTCACCAGGGTCTGGTTGGGGTGAACAAAGACAGCAGTGGCTGAGTAGACGTGCTCATCCTCAGGGAAACCGGCGTCGTCCTGGTGATAACCTGGGATGACAGGTGGTAGGATGTCCCTTGGGCCGTACGTTATGAACAAGGCCCTACCTCGTGGTCGTTTGTCGTCCTCGGGCGACTGTGCCACTGGAGTGCAGTTTGCAGGGTATCATTGAGCCCAGTCCTGTTCCATGACAGCTTTCTCGACGACAAAGGCAGGGATGTCCCCGCGGGGTCTGTATAGGGTGTCGACCTCGGTCCACTGCAATTCCCATGCATCCTGCAGCATGGCGAGGGGATATTTCTCTAAGTCATCATAGTTGATAGTTTGTTCCGGAGTCGGGCGCTGCTTTCGATGAAAGGCGCTCTGTCGTCCCTTGATCGTGTCCTTTAAGGTCTCCACATGTTGTTGCCACGTGATCTCTTCTGTCGCCATTTATACAATACTGAGAAGATTAATTTCTGCGAGTGGGTTATGTCTGCAACGACGGAATAACAACAGAGAGCCAGACGCGACCTACTTAACCAGAGCGTGCTCCAGATAGGAAAACCATGAAGCCGCAAACTGGGACGCGACCCTGTTGCAATGAGCTGTGACCTACTTTGCTAGGGGAAACTAAGAAGGCGGGACAGATTAACACTCAATGGAAGGAAGTGTTGCGATGGACTCGCCTCTACTGGTTTTCAACGTCGTTAGTCATGACTGAGAAGACGTGGCGGTTTGGACATTCATCGGTTCCGGCAAGGAGCTCGACACGACGGTTAACGACAAACATCCTGTTGAGGGCCTTGTCGAAAATGACAAATGGGTCAGTCTTTGGCCACTCAGCACAGCGCTTGGCACGACAGGGATGCCTCGATCGTCCATCGAATACGACAACCCTGTTTTTATCAAGATCCTAACTTAATACGCACGACAGCCAGCCAACCTGTCGAGAGCGACAGAGCTGCCTCAACTTATGGCCTGAAGAGAATAAATGATGTCAGTGCCACGGATGGCATGACGCGACAAGATGGTTATTCTGTGTCGTAACGACAGACTAGAGTAAGACAGCGACAAGAAGGAAATACTCACCAGCTACTAAGTGTTCTAAGAAGGTCCGATCGTCATTTATGATGCACAACACTTGTCGTAAACATAAAAGCTCATCGGAGGAGGATTGAAACACGTCCAGCTTCTTCGAAGGTCTGGAGAGAAATGAGGTCCTATGACCTTTCTGCACTGAAGTTCTAAAATGTTCCAAGAGAGGGCGCGATAAATCAATAAAAATATCCGCAAGGTGGCAGTGCTGTGCTGAGCCAACCAATCAGCAACGGGCTAGAAACAGGAAGTGACGTCATGCAAAAAGGCCTATAAAAGGGGCAGTTTCCATGCCAACCATCATTCTGGCCTCAGGAGCCGAAGAAGCAACATTGAAAATACCAAACCCATGCAACATGGCCACCACAGCCCGTCATGTCGAGGACGACACCTGGTACCTGAGGGAGGGCACCACAGGGACCGACTTTATGTCGTGACGATGGGCGGTGGACATCCCCAGCGGGGCGTTTATTGAGAATAATGGGATGTGAGTCGGTTTGTCGTTTACGCCAAACACGATGAGGGGTTGCATGCATCCTCGGCGTATAGCCAACAAAAGTCTAGGGGAGAGCCCAGCTCTCCATCTTAATTGTCGCAAAGATAGCTTGTTGACCTAACCAATGTTTAATTGTGTTTTTTCTATGTCGCCTTATTTTCAGTCTGATGGGCCTTGTCAGTACACAGTGCAGATGCTTCCAGCGCTTTGAGGTCCTCGCACATAGATATTCGTACCTTTACAAGATCTCAGTTCCTGGAGCCCGTAAGGAGATGATCATACATTTCTACGTCTGGCTTCTGCAATGCTTCTGGAGTGGAAACTCCCATTTGCGACACCGCCTTCTGATAATGGCATCTTTCGGATGGTGCGCTTTCGATGTAGGGGTAAGGAGTCGCACGGATGCGTGTCGTGGACGCACAGTGTCCCAACCCCGTCACTCCCGATGACCTCATCAACCTTATAGTAAAGAGTGCCAGTGCGCTCTCTTCCAGAATGGAGAGACTCTGCTCGACAATTTCGTCGACCCCATCCAGATACCAGGCGGCCTTTACGACCACCTGCAAAATGTCTATGACGACGTACGGAAACAGGTTATTACGGTCGGCGAGCCGCCGTATAACATGTTTCGAGCAATATACACAGAGATAATGTCGACCCTGAAACAAGTACGACAGTTGAACGAATACGACGCCATGCTAGAGGGTTACCTGCAACTGGTTGCCCTGGATCGGGACCAGAGAAAGGCATTATGCAAGCCACAGTATGGTGGCCCCGACTATCCCGGCCTTTCGGACGCCGACCGAGATGCAGAAGTCGACAAAGTCAGTAATCGGAGTGACCGGTTTATCGACGGCCATCCTGTCTATGATGAGCGTCAGGGTGGACCTGAACCCGCCACGCCACCGTACATCTATGAGCCAGAGGGTGATGACAACAAGGAGGGGGATGGTGAAGATGTCGCCGAAAGTGACGACTGGAATGTCGAGGGTGGAGATGGCAGTGCAAGCAACTCCAGCAGTCCCTCTACATCCTCGCCACAGGACCAAGAAGGAGAGGACTCTGCCACTCAGGATAATGTCGTTGAGAGCACGGACATGGAATTGACAGGGTTGGCACAAGCCAGCATCGTGCTTACCAGCAGCGACAGGGAGGCTGTGGATCTCCGAGTGTCGAGTCGGCCGCGAACAACACAAGCTAGTGAGACAGAGCCACGACGGAGCACCAGTAAGAAGAGACGAAGTGAGGAGCGGGAAGGCAGCCCTAAAAGGCCACACCCGGACGACACGCCGGACGCTGGTGCTTCAGGCAACGGCGGGGAGCGTGGCCGCAACAGAGACAGGTCTGGCGTCTTGGACGCGGATGCTACCGCCGCCAAGGAGCAGATCGGTCTAGGCAGAGGACAGGCTCTCCACTACGCCTACGAGGATGCAGACGCACCATCGACTTCCTTGGGGAGGTCATTTTCGGTGTTCAACAGGCCCACGCCCGCGCTGCCCACTTATCCCCAAAGTACCCGACTGGCCAACCAACCTTCCACCTCTTGGAGTCTGTGGAGCCGCACAGCTAGGCAGTCAGTGAGGCCTAAAACCATGACAGCCAGCCTGACCATGAGGAGCTCGGTGACATGGGCGAAGGGGGTGTTCCGCGAACAGACTTTCATTTACGCGGAGTTCAAGACAACCCGCGTCAGGTGCTGGCCATCCTTGGGGGAACCTTCTCCTGGGACCACTACTGCGCAGAGATCGACTCCCTATGACACTTCGGCGAGGGACGAAACAAGGCTACCCTCGCTCACCACGTTTTGGCCGACACAACTTGATGTGTCGTACTCTCGAGTCAAGGGTTCCACTTTGCGGAACCAGTCGTTGATGAGGCATTACTGACGACCGACCCATGTCCAGCAGACACGGCGATTCCGGAGATCAACTGGGACCAGGCCCTCATAATCTATGGCAGCGGACAGGGAGAAGGCAGATCACTCGACGTCTGGGCGCGATTTTACGTGAGGTGGCGACACTACTTGGCGGTCATACAATATTGGGAGGATGCTGCCACACTGCAATGTTACGGTGGCCCCAGCCATGATCTCAGCAACCTCATGCTCTACGTCATGTATCGGTTGAACACCATGTGTCAAGCCATCAACGCCGGTATTTGGTTTGGTGTCAACGATGTGAAAGAGGATACCCCCTGGGACCGATATGTCGCCAACACGCACTCCACACTGGACGTCGCCCAGCTGAAAATCACTCAACGGGATCTCATCACCCGTACCACCCAGCTTATGGACTGGAAGAAGAGGCGTTATGCCGCAGAGGCAGACGATGAGGTAGCCACTCTACAATGGTATGGAGGAAACTTGGCGCACCTTCCTGAACCCCGTTACGTCACGGACGATCATCCAGGCAATACGGCCAAATTCTTCAGGGAGTACAACACCGCCCATCCTACCAGCAATTGGGTCCCGTGCACGGAAGCGAGTTACAGGCTGGCAGGCATGGAGTCGATGCCTTCCTTCGACAACATGATGACGAAGGCTGCCCGCGCCCAAACCCGAGAGGTGGAAAGAGAGGACGTCCTCCGTCGCGAGATCCGTTGGCAGGAGGAACAAAAGGCGTGTAGAGCATACAGCAATGAGCGCGACGGTGAAGACTCCACCACCCCGCCGCAATTCAACTCTCCCAGACGCAGGACCAGGGCTATGGCGACAGCGACTCTGACGTCATCTTTGATGACGTCCCCCACAAGTGCCGCTACCCTCTCCGTGCCACCCACACCAGTAGAAACGTTAGCATCAACGAGCGCTCTAGTGACCGTGACGCCGCCCTCCACAGAGGGATCCTCAACACCAAGAACACTCCCGGGCATCTGATTGCCGAGCAGCACCCCTGGAGACAGCCAGGCGGGAGGGGGCTTCAGGCCGACGTTCGTCACATCCCGGCCCCGCATCACCTTAGAACAGTATCATGAACGGCGGGCATCCAACGAGTGACAGGCCACGGCTGACCCCCATTTTGAAGACTTCGACGAGGGTGAGAATTACGAAAATTATGAGCTCGAGATGCAATCTGTTCCGAGCACCCCGACCCGAGTGAGGACACTTCCAGAGCCCATGCAGACGTCTCCCCGAGTGGTGTCGGAACCCCCCAGGCCTTCAGACGTGCAAGCCGCCGACGAGCAAGCCGCTTCGATGGCATCATCCACGCCATCAGACAGGGACTCTCTAAGTCGAACGCCCGGGGCAACTCACCCGTCAACCCCAGCAACAGACAGCTTACTGAGTGGGAGCATCGCTACGGCGAGCCCGTCCCTTAGCGAGGAGGACCGCCTATTAGCGCCAGCTGCCCAGCAGGGCAGCAGAGTGGCACGAATGGTGGAAAGTTTCGAGGGACTGTCCCATGACAAGCTAGATCTGATAACTGCCACAATCCAGGACATTTTCGAAAGGCGAAGTACCACAGCAGGCGTCAGACGACCAGGGGGATTGCCTTACCAACGCCCCACGATCGAGCTGCCAGCCATGGTGACAGGGATGGTTAACCTTATGGGGAACCTGGGCCCGACTGTGGGACGAGCGCCTCCACCTTACTCGACCACCGACCCCGAAACACAACGGGCCATCAACAGCATTCTCGACCAGGATTCTTCCCAGCAGAGCTGAGGATGCCCATGCATCCCGCTCATATGCTGAACATCGAGACCTCCAGACATAACAACAGCTTAAGCAACGACTTAGCCTGACCAGCCACGCAGGCACCCCAGAGCTTCGTCCCAGAGGACGGAACCAGATGCGCCTAGACGCAGGACCCAAACGGCTACACCCAAGAAAGGATCACGGATAAGACTCTCAGGTTGAATGTCTTGCATTTGTTGTTATTGTATTTTGTATACTTGTCACTATTCCAGACATCATGAGCCACAGAGGTGCTATAATTGTGTAGATTCGTTTAGTTAGATTTTTGATGTGTTTAGTTAGACTTACTGTCGTAAATGCCTTAAGCATATTATAGTATTCGTAGACGCCCTAAGTGTATGAAACCTGAGCGTAAATACTTGCATCATCTGTAAGGTAATCGGGAGTCCAACCACTCTTATATTGATATTCATGACATTGTGTTCATTCCTTGCCTTTGCGTATTTTTCCGAGTTGTTGCGTACGGCCGACGTATGTCTATTGTTAGTATTCAAGGTACTTGTCGTTAGAGACCACTGTTCTCGTCCGTGTCGTGCAACGATGCGACTGCTTCACGACTACGTGATGGAATTGTCGAGTTACGACGTATTTTACCAGATCATTCGTTAATGACGCCTAAAATGTGATATCTACTTGCCTAAGATGACACTATACTTAATTGACCATTGTCGCATTTATCATCTTAGTTTTAAGCATTTTTGTCGTTTACAATGTTTTAATGTCTACATCATTGTGCGTCTTATGTGTTGTTCCATTACCATCTTTATTGACTGTTTTTCATGTCGTGCATCGATCTTGTTAGTCTCTATTCATTGCCATTTTTATTGACTTGTTTCATGTCGTTCATGACATGCTTGCAATGTATTTTATTTGAGATTTATAATAAACATCCCAGTCGCGGACGACTGGCTTCGTCTAGGGGAGAATGTCACGGTGTGACCCTTTTGCACTTGTCGTACCAGTTCCCCGGTCTATTAGACCGGAGAAACGAGTACCTGCCATCGCTCCCGACATGACAGCTCCTGGAGCTGGGGTGTCAGTGGAGACGTTTAGCCCCCTACGGATACGGGATGGACACTACTTTTCGTGTCTGTCATGCATGCGTAGTACTCCTCCCCAGATCTATACAAGGGGCTGCATTTGCCCAAATCGAGGAGTCTGCTTAGTTCGGCCTCTCGTCTAACAGTCTCACCCCAGAAGTCGTCTACCCTCCGAGATCCCTTGTCGCGACATTCTTCTCGAGCGGCGAATCCGTCACTCCCCGCTGAGGTCTACAGTATCAACTTGCGTTGTCATTAGTTTTGTTTGTCGCCGACACTTGTCGCCACGACAGGTGATTTTTCGTTGTTACAGACAGATCGTACGAGTCGCACGGATTCGTAGAATCCTCCCCTGTATGAACGGTAATTCCGTATGCCCTATTGCCACGGCCTAAGAGCCTCAAGCATAGAGAGGTTTGAGTAACGACGAGGCATGAACCACTGCCACCTGTCGAGTGATTAGTGTCGCCACACCCATCTAGAAATTTATTGTCGCACGCAGTTAACAGCCCTGCTAGGTTAGAGTTGCCCGCGTATCCTGTCGTCACCACGAGGGACTTTGACACATCGCCATCCCAGGACTGCAATTCTTCCCCAACCCTGGTCGTGCCACGAATGTCGTGTCCGACCCGCGACATTTGGCATCCCTGAGTGGGCACACCAGAGGATAATCACTTGACCGAACGACAGTTCCGTACTCGTCAGTGAAATTATCTCTACTACATGCCTGAGCGCGCTTACTACAAAGGTTGAGCCAAGACTTGTCAGCTGAAAGACGTGGATTCCTTGTCGAGCGATGAGTTAGGCACAAGCCCGTTGTTAGCAAAGATATTCAACCACGGGGCCAGTGGTACTCCATCTCTACAGTTGTTGTTAGAAGAAACTCCGTCGTCTCGACAGACACCAACAGTAGTCACCCGTGTCAGGTTCGACAACTCACTCACCGTTGAAAAGACAAACATGTCGAAAGCGACAAAAGATGCGACCGAGGGAGCGACTGGAGAAACCAGTACCCCCGGTAAGGGGCAGGACAAGG
>JBCAUG010029254.1:0-10332 GCA_038406175.1 Haplosyllis leylae
ACTGGAGCACCTTGACCGGCTATACTGGGATACCGGCCTCTGGCTCCGGCCGGAGCCCTCTGTGTTCTAAATAGTAATTATCTAGTCAAGTTATTCCTTAGCTGGTAATCGGGCCTCACCAGCAAGGCCCTTAATTAAGATAGTTAGGTATTAGTCCAGTGCCCTAAGCGTGCAAAGGTTCACCAGCGTACACGATTAAACGGGACAAGGACTGCTGTACGGAGGACTGGAGTAGTGCCCGCCCTCTTGAGCCTCGTCAGAAAGTTCTACAGCTGGAGGCTTCCCCACCACTGACACCAGAGGGATCATAGTAACCATCTTAGCCGACCACTATCAGAAAAAACCGCAACACATACCTCGCATGAATGCCCCCCCCACCTTCCGTATCAAGGTTCGTTTCAATCCCACCTCGTGTGTGGTCCCCTCCACGTGAAAATAATATCTTTCAAAAGGCATCTCACATATTTCGCATACCAAAGGTACCTTACATACCTCGTGCACAAAAGGCATAGGCACCCCGCGTACCTTGTGTGAATGCTCCCCACCCCAACCCCCGCTGCCCCCCACCTTCCGTATCAAGGTTTGTTTCAATCCCCTCACAATACTATCTTTCAAAAGGCATCTTGTGTGCCTCACAGACAAAACACACCTCGCATACCTCATGCACAAGAGGCATCTCACGTACAGAAGGTACCTCACGGACCTCACATACAAAAGGCATCTCACGTACAAAAGGCACCTCGCGTACAAAAGGCAACTTGCATACAAAAGGTACCTCACGTGAATGCCCACCACCCCAACCCCCCACTGCTCCCCTCGCACCTTCTGTATCAAGGTTCATTTCAATCCTACCTTGCGTGTGGTCCCCTCCAAGCAAAAATAATATCTTTCACCTTGTGTCCAAAAAATTCCCCAAAAAATGTGCAGCAACCCCAATTCCATCAATAAAATACCTCTATGAGTCACCAATAATAAAGACAAAAAAAATTTGATTTATTAGTATAGGTAATATAAATGTTAGATTTCTTTTATATTGTAATTTATTTAGGACCATGATGATTCAGATCTAATTGAAGAGGACAAACAAATAATACATGTAACAGTAATATTATTGACAATTCTGTCCCAAGTTATTATTATAAATTTTTAATTGTTCAAATATTTAAAAAGTGTGAAAACTCCAGTCATCTCTTCTTGGAGATCTTGTCTATCTCTCTTCAGAGATATTGCATATTACTTTCACTCCCCTGGAGAGCAAGTTTAATGAAAGCTTGCATTGCTTGATAGGGGCTTTCACTCTCCCTGGTTACAACACAGCAGCAGACATTGTCTTTGAAAATTGTCTGTGGAAGTATCTGATACAGAAGCTGGTACTGCTATCAACTTTTAAATTCCTAAGAAGATTTAGGTACAAACCTTCACAGCTATTTTTTCCCTTCAGAAACTCAAGATTCTGCACAACTACAACACTACACAACAGTCACAATACTAAATGAAATTTCATTGTGGTCTCTTCAAGGGTGGCACAAATGAGTGATAGGAAGACAATTTCTCAACTTTTTAAACTGCACCAAGTGAGAGGTCCATTCAAATTCTCACTGTAGTAGACTGGTTGAGAATTTTAATCAACCTGGTTGAACTATCTAATCTCTGAAAGTTACAGAACACATAGTATGAAGGAAAATGCTGTTTTCAGGTGGAGTTGCTTCAATAGGCAAATAATCAGCAGTACAGTCGGACAGAAAATGCAACTGTCAAGACCCCACTACACATGTTATCATTTGCATGATACTTCATCTAAACAAAATTATTATTAGGCTCTAAGGATCAAGACATGAAGCAAAGTACTGAAGATTTAAAGGAATAGGCCAATGGCCAGTTTTGTACACTGTTTAGTAGCAGTTGTCTGAACACATGCACAGCTACATGTGACCTTTGATGGGCTAATTAAAGTTATATATAGCACATCAAAGTACTGTAGAAGTCCAAAATCTTCCACAATTCAATGGCATATTCAATTGTATTGGTTTACCATCTTCATTCATACTATGAATATACTTTATACATAGCACATCAAAGTACTGTAGAAGTCCCATCTTCCACAATTCAATGGCATATTCAATTGTATTGGTTTACCATTCATAATATGAACATACTTTGGCATTCAAAGTTTTGTTTGCTCTCATCCCAACAAGTATTACTGTTGCATGAAACTATTATTTATGATACTTACAGGAAATATTCATCACTCACAAGACTTGTGTGTGTCTCTTGGTACTTTTTTTCAGCAACTGATCTAGACAAGCAAAAAGAAATTCCATTACCAGACTGATCCATATTTGACTGGAAAAATCATCATTCAATTCAAGGAGTTTGCAGTAACCATGTGTGTATTTTTCACAATTATCTCAATAATTGCATGTCCTGAGATGGACAAGATGTTACTCAGAGCTTTATATTACTGCTCTGAAATATACCAAAGGAACAGCACTTTGGTAGTACAAAGAAACCTGTAGTGTGTTATCCTACTCATGCAAAATCAGTTCTACAAATCAACTACCTCAGGTACAAGAATGATCTTGTCGAAATATCAAATTACAGGATATAGTGGGAAGTTAACCTGGCTCAACTACCTGCTGGTCTTAAAAAGTTATGGATGACGAGTCCTTTCTTGGGACAAGTTACTTTGAAAAGGAAGGAATCTGCACAGATTAGGATTGGTGAATATTTTTCTTTTATGTAATCATTCCCATACCCAACAATCTGGGAATATTGCCAAAAGAGATGCAGCATCTTACACTAAACCTCTCATCTTTTCTGTGCAAACTCTGAAGCACATTCTTGCACCACAAGAAAATAATAGTGCTTCAGTAAAGCTTCTTTGGCTGGAAGTGTCGTAATGGAAAAAAGAAGATTTAAATGAATAGAGTTTTTGAAGGATTTTTCTATGGTAGCTAGGCACTTCCATAGCTTCAGCCAGAGATAAAAGCTTTGATAAGGACAAGTGGCAGTTAGATAAAAGCTTTGATAAGGAAAAGTGGCAGTTACTGTTTTCACGCAGTTAACACTTGAACACCAACAAAATTTTATGTGTTATACACAAGAATTCCTTATAATAAATCACAGACTACTCTTGCACAAAATGCAGCTCCTACTGTCACTGGTACAACTGCTATTTGCTTTAATTTCAATGGGTCATTCAAGCCAAAAGAACCCAATTTCAAATACTTCTGTGCTTGGTAGTATAAACCATTGAGATTTCCATTGTATAAAAATTTCACTACATTCTAAAGTTTATTCTTGTAGCTAACATGTACCTTTATTCATTACAGCTACACAAGGGCCAGCAAGATCTTAATGCACATACAAATGTGACTACAGCCAAAGGTTCCTCCTACATTTTGACTACTTCAGTATACACGTGAAAACAAAATTTCATTAAATAAGAACCTAATGCTAACCACTAGAACCAGCTAAGGAAACTGATACCAACTAAATATTGCAATAACAGGTTCCATCAATGAAAACAATTTACTTAGTGAGCAGTACTTTTATTATGCACACATCCACTGCATACATCTAGCTTAACGTCCTAGGCCTTCAAGGCAACAAAATGCCCTGCTGTATCTCCTATTCATACCCACTTCCGTAATTGTCATCATTTCGTCTTTTCTTTTGAACAACCCAGCATAATCCGAAAAAGCAGTTCTTTTATTATCATTTACAATTGGTCTAAAGGTAGAAATAAACTTCGTTCACATTTCCTTTATTGTGGATCAGTTCACATTTCCTTTATTGTGGATCAGATACCAGGTAATTAGCATAAGATAATGAAATATTTACATATTACCTTTCATGACATTAGAACTGCACTAATGCATTAGCAATGGTTTCTTACATGCGGAAGCCAGCACTGCTCTTCAGCACTGGCAATTTTCGAAAAAGAAAAATCCACGTGACCAAAATGTAGAAATAAATAAATGCTCTTTAATCATGTTATTATGATATTGTGCAAGAATTTTGGAATGCTACATGGTGGACCCATGATGTACACTTGATGCTCATAACAATATCGCATTTTTTATCATAATGATGATGATGATGCTCACAACAATGTTGAATTGTGGACTGGCACTAATTATTCCACACAAAGCACAATAGAGCTGTTGATAAGCAATAACTTATTTCTTTTCAAAAAAATTTGATGTTTTTTTCAGTTTGCTTTTTGTTTGTTGGTTTGAACAAACCAACAGTGATAAAAAACATTAAATGTAAAAATATGTGTACATATAATTGGAAATTAAATAAATTTTTAATTTGTGTCACCCATATACCTTTCCCTTATATTTGACTGGATCAATAAGTGTAGCACTGCTACGGACAATGTTTTCATAGAACTACCAAGATAGTTCAAATCCATTATAAACATTTTGATGCAAATTAAATTTTGTTGCAATTTGTTATCTTCAAATAAAAAAACTTCAGTTTAAAACTTTCCTTTTTTAAACTTTAAAAAAGGAAAGTCCAACAAGAGGAGGAGGTTTGGAGACGTAGCTGATAGAAGTCAGCTGTTAAAACTAGGTAGTAATATCAAGAAGAGTGCAGTCTAGATTTACAAATAGAACATTATTAACAGCAAAATACAAAACTGAATAGTAAGCTAACTCGGAAACACAGATATGTAATGTCAGAAGTACTTAAAAAGCTAAACAAATTGATGAAAATTTTCTAAAATGTGGTTAGAACTTGACTGGTGGCAAAATAATTTCCAATTAAACACTGATTTTTATGTCAGCATTACACCTGTTCAATTTGACACCCATAGGTATATCAACAATATATTTATGGTTTATTTGTTGTGTAGGAATTTCAGACAAAAAATAATTCCTGGAAGTAGTTACTTAGTTTGGTTTTGTCGTCTTTTGAAATTGTGCCAAAGGCCCCAAAACAAAATATAAGTATGTGTCTAGCACATAGAAGGAAGTAAATGTAAGCAATTTTCAGTCTACTAAACTCGTCTTCTGGAACAGTCACAAATGTGAATCTTCATCAGTGATGTTATAATGAGTAACAATGACAACTTCAACCAGCAGATCAAAAATCATATAAGATTAAAATTATAACAAGCAACCATGCAATGAATCTGTGGGCTTTCAAATGGCTGAACAGTTCAATTTTAATAAGTCCTAAAAATTGAGCAGAAATATTCAACTAGAATATTCACCATTACATACGCCACACTACATGCCTGCACTGTGGACTGCATAACATGCTCATGGCAATTACAACACCAAGTTATACCAGTCATCACAGGTGTGCTTCAAACTTTACTTCAATGTAATTTCTATGTACTTCACATGTAACTGTAAGCATCAGTGCGGTATTGAATTCTCTTACATTCCAGCTTTGGCTTCATGATCTTTACCCTGTCCCAACCCATATCCAGCAGACATCACAATATCAGGCCCGCGCAATGATGTAAAATGGAAGTGATGTAGATTGAGCGGTAAAGTAGCCAAAATCGTAAATATTAAGTTTTTCTCATTCTGAAACTAATTGGTACTTTTGAAATATATCCTATATGAGAACTAACAATATTCTTCACCGAGTTGTGGGTGTAACAGCAATTGACATGCAGTATTTTCAGAAAAATTTGGTGAAAATGCTGAGACCTCATATTATCGTCATTAACCAACCAAATTCCACAATCAGTCTTCTGTGCGGAATTTTGCTGTTTTAATAGTTGAGAAAAATGTTGTCATTAGGCCATAAATCTTATCATATTATTTTTCAGAAATATATTCTTTACCAGCGACTACATTCCCTAGACTTGTGGTCTCTTCATTTTTACACACACAATAAATTTTTCTAATGAAATAAATTTAAAACTACACATAGTTTCTTTTGTCATTTTCAGAAATTCTTCACGACATGGCACGTTCTAAATGTTTTTCTTTCTTTTGTTTTTATTTTTATGTTAATTTTCTCCTCCTGTCATTTATAAAAAAAAATGAAGATTCTTAATTTCTGTGTATTTGTTAAAATTTTAAGATTTCTTCTTCTTACCCTCCTTAACTTGGTGACATTTCCTCTTTATTTCGATCAATGTATTAATTTTTTTAACATAATACAGTTTAAAATAATTATTAGTTTGCTTTTATGCTTACTTTAAATAATCTACAGGGAAAATGGAAACAATTCGCCAGCAGTGATAAATACACAGAAACCTCGTTCAGCCAAAATCACTCAGGACGTCATCTGTCTAAATGAATATCGCATTGAAGGCTTCAGAAACCAAGTGCAACTTCTTGTTGGGGATTATAATTTTGATTTGTGCCATGTCATGCCATTAACCTCTGCATTAACACCTCTAGTGTTCAACAAATTTGTTAAAGGTTTCAAAGAGGACTACGGTGTTAGTTTTGTTTCATTAACAAAAATGGATAACCTTCACAAATTAATCCAGTTGGCAGGGTACATTCCACTTTTTTTGGTGCAAGCGGCAATATGCCCTAGTTTACCTGACGAAATTACTGGTCTTAGTGTATCAGAATATGTTATTGAAAGGAGAAAGCAAAATAAAGGAAAGAACAATGAAACTCGAAAAAAAATTTATGGGTGACCAGAAGCAGTACAAAAAAAATCAAACCGAGAAATGTGCCAACACACTTGTTTAACCTTAAACAAAAACTTTTGAAGAAAAGAGTAAGAAAGTGAGTGAAAATAAAAATTTAATACTAGAATAACAGATTTTGATTTCATTTTACAGAAATTTTACTTACTTTTTCTCGTCCTATCCAGCATCTTCTTGTCCTATCCAGCATATTCTATAACAATATACAAAAAAAATAAAATATCAATTTAGTGCACAATAATTGAAACGGCTACACAGGCAAAGTCCCCAAGACACAACTTAAATCCATGAAAGTTATTCCCTATTCTTCAAAGACCAAATTCGGTTACATAGTAATATCTAAAATCTGCAAAGAGTGCTGTCAGCATAAATGAAAATCAAAAACCAAAATCTGCAAGACACAAATTAAATCCCCTTCTCCAAACAGCCATATAGTGTGTAAAAATCAGCTTTTATTGGCAGCAAAATTAGGCGGTCAAATCCAAGGTAACTTTGACACTATTTAACTAAAAAAACAATGTCTTTCAGCATTTAGCTATGGCATGACTTGTTCATTTATCAAAGTCAATTACTTTAATCTCTGTTCTTATTGCAAGCATAAATTCATCAATTTATCCCGTTTAACAAATGTGTGAATGATGAAACTTTTAATATCCTGACATTGCAAATGCACAATCTAAATAATTTCATTAATCATGTTAATCCATCATTTCAGGTTGTATTTGTTACTTTCCCTGAGCCCAAGTGATTGTCATTGTTCGTGTTTCCACTGTGTAAGTAAAACATTAGTAACTTTACTAATATTTAGAAATTGTCCTCATAAATCCTACTGTGATATTTCACTTAACTGACATTTTCTAAGATATTGTCTTTTCACAATTTCAGATAATCCCTTACAATGGCAGAAAGTGGCGATCATTCAGCATCAGACGACAACGTTTTTGGGTCTCTGGCTTCTCTCATTAATTTTTTTTTTTGAATTTTCAGATTTTTTTCAATCACCTTATTTTATTGACGAGTTTTCAAAACATGTGAGAATTATTATTTTATATTTTTCATTCATATTTTTTCCATAACTTATAATGTAACCTTTTACTTTATTTCAAAAATAAATTACTTTAATGTTTTTAGTTTTAATGTTTTTAGTTTTTAATACAATTCATTTGGCAATTTGTAGCTTAGCCGAATTTGATAAGGAATGGAAGGGTGAATGTTTGGACTTTCTAGTTTGGACAAACTATCCGTGAACAGCAACAGGAAATTTTTGTTTTGCATTCGCAACTTTATGAAAAGCCGTTCATCACCAATAGAGACAAATGATATATTTTGGAAGAAGTCCTGGTAAATATTAATGAACTGCTCACCTTTGAATTATCAAACCTGATAAGTGAATCCACAAAATTGGAACAGACCGTCAACGTTACTATCTGTAAAAAAATGAAATAAATGATTATTTGTCATTTGTGACTGACTTATAAAATTTGTCTTTTTTCAGAATTAAAAACCAAATAACTGAAAGCTGTATTTGTTTCTACTTATTTACTCATGATTTCTCATTGAGTTATTAACATTTATCGTTTTTCAGGATTGCGATTAGCTGACCTGCAGAGGCTGTATATTTCTTATGCGAGGAATGTTTATCCAACCTATCAGACCTCATAACAAACTTTTCAGAATCATCTACAATGTGCCAAATTGTGTAGAGCCCTCAAGTTGACATTCACAAATCCTGTGATTTATTATGAACTGTACATGAATATTTTTGCAATTTCCAAAAGAATTGCCTCCCTTTTCCCCCGCCGAATCTTGAGTACAACAGTAACATTTCTGCCTTGAAAAACAGTAAAGTAGCAATAGCAGAAATAAAGTTAATCAACGATTGCATTTTTTATCGGAATGTAAACAAAATTTCTACACTTCTCCAATTGGAGAGGCTCACTGTAGATCTAAAAGAATGTCTTATGGTATATGTAAGTAGCTCACTGTAGATCTAAAAGAATGTCTTATGGCATATGTAAGTAGTTCACTGTAGATCTAAAAGAATGTCGTATGGCATATGTAAGTAGCTCACTGTAGATCTAAAAGAATGTCTTATTCTACAGTAAGCCATGTCTTATGGCATATGTAAGTATTATTATGTCTTATGGCATATGTAAGTATTATTTAATAAAGAAATTTTCACTCAATTTTTAGAATTTTATTTTCCTTCCTCAGATATCAGAAAATGACCGAGATACGTCTTCTTGACCCGAATAGTGTTCACCACTTAGGGGAGGAACTTGTTACCTACATGCAAATAATTTATGAGTATATCCATTGGGATCAACACACTGCAACCATGAAAGGAATTAAGAAATCCTCTATAGAATTAGGATTTCTTAACCACTTGTTAACTCTGTCCTACAACACATACTTCAGTACAAAATTCAGACCGTATCTTCCGACACAAGTAAATGTTATGCGTGCCCAAATACATTGTAATGCAAATATTGTATATTTGAGCAAGAATTCAGAAACTGTATGGCCCAGTTTAAATTGATAAACTTCAATATACAATGTATGTTGCTACCTTGCACAGGTGAAGCTGTATGAGAACACAATGCCACTCAAGAGAAACCCTGTGAGATTATTTCAGATAACCAAACTTCCAACCAGTTTGCAGCCTGAACCACAACACAAATGTTTCTCTGTGCTTTTAAGTAATTATAAAATTACCCATGGCAACACAAATTGCATCTGGAATGAAGTACCTGGATGGATGTAGGTCATCACTTATAAAAGACATTATTTTGAACATGTTCAAAAATGTGTTGTTATGCATTCCTCTATGACCTCATCTTTCCTCATTGCAATATATGAAAGTTGTTTCAGTTGGTTTTTGTTTGAATTTAATGTAAATACTTTCATTTTTAAATTCAATAACATTTCCAAATATTACATATATAAACAGAACATTGAATCAGAGGCAAAAATGAGGTCTTTTCCATTTGTTGTGACTGTTGTGACGTGTTGAAAGTTATCAATGTTATCATAATTGTATAGTGTCCACTTAAGTGAGCCAGTCGAGAGGTCATACGCCTTAATTACAGACTAGTTTATAGTCATTTCGGAAGAAGCACATGTTTCCGCAATCTCATGTTGTTTTCGGAAAAAAAATTGGTCAGGGGATGGTGCCAAGTCTGGGAAGTTCTGGATTCCCCTCAGCACTGGACAGAAAAGTGAACAAATGCTCTAAAATTTTCTGAAATGTGCACCAACAGCGCTATTTTTATTCTTTTAGGTGTAACAAGATTATTACAGTTTGGTCATGATTCCAGAAAATGTATGGGCTATCTTCCAGGATAAACTGTCCATTATGATGGGCAAATACTGTAGGAAAGCAGTTAAATTAAGTCAACGTTGACAGCATAAGGCTTGTTTACACGTAGATCTAACCTTTGCTGTGCGTCTGCATCAACGTTTGCGTTTTGTATTGAGTCAATGGCACAAGCGCAGTTGTACTTGTGTTAGCAAAATAATCCCATATGTTACTTTGTACTTACGGTATTCACGTATAACTCGATTGTAACGATTGTAACATTTGCTCCTATGCTGGATCGCGCTAGTTAGTTATGCAAGATTTAGAAGACAGAAAACTGAGAAAGTCTGCATATTATGTATATTCTAGATTTTTTAACCAGTTTTTTTAACCAGTGTAA
>JBCAUG010029265.1:0-10331 GCA_038406175.1 Haplosyllis leylae
TATATTTATAGCCCTTTATTAAGGGAGAATGCGGTTTACCCTCTCGTGGCTATTGCTACCGTATGGTTAAGGTAATCATATATCGTATTACCTTGCATTACAGAGGCAACTTAAGGTATGTCAGTTACAACTGAATGAAGTTATTGGAGTTGTCATAAGGTAGGACTAAATGCTGCAAGAGTGTAGAAGTGGCCAATGAACCAGATGAGTCTTTGAATCTGAGAGTGAATATCAATATATGATCAATGACCTTCAAAACCTAAGACATTAAAATCAACATATTAAGTTCTGGAGGTTGATGCTGGCCATTGGACTATTTTAGAAACTTGCAGATTAATTAGGCAATTAAATGTTAATTTATTGTGTATTGATTTATTAACTGACATAAAATTGAATGCACATGCATATGAGTTTCTATGAATTATGCTTTATATATGTTGCTGTTTATCAGAATACAAGTACACAAAGTAAACAAATATTCATGATGCAAATGTTATAATAAAATTATCAAAAAGATGTCAAAAAACAAACACTTGGACTGTGGAGGAGCATCACAAAATAACAAATTGACACAATGAGGTTCACACATATTGGTGTCAATTTTAATGTCACATGAAGGTTATTAAAATTGATCAAAAATACTTCATATGGACATTTTGAGTGTTTTTGGTCACCATCATATGTGATATCAAAATTTATGTTAATATGTGTGAACCTCATTGCTTCAATTTATTTTTTGTGAACCTCCTCCATAGTTGATGTGTTTGATGTTTTGACATTTGACATCTTTTTGACAATTTGGGATCTTTTGACATCTTTTTATTTTAGATTTAGATGGGGCACATGGTCAACATATGTGGTCATGTGCAGGATCATGCATTCAGTGAGTATAGGCCAATGCCCAGTAGCTCTAGATTGGGTACTGGTGAAAGGGGCTAGAATCCCAAGTTGCATGCAATCTTAATAATGATGGATGATTAGTCTTAATAGACTGACAGGTCTATTAAGCAACCAAAGGGTGGTTATAAATAGTAGTTATAAATAATAATTAGGGAGGAGAAGCTGCACCTCTACACAACCTTTAAGTATAGTGTGGAGAAGGGGCAGCCAAGAGCTTAGTATGTGGCTCTATGACTGTGAACACTTGTGGTACTTTGAGTATCTGATCAAACCTAACTATAATAAGGTTTTGTCTCTAGACAAAGACAAAGCTCTTCATTGGAAGAACCTATGGATGTGTGCCCTAAGTCAGGAATAGCCTGCCATAAGGACTTGCAGTGGACTCTATATTAGGACCTTTGGATGTGTGCCCTGTGAAACAGGAATGGCCTGCCAGTCTATGGAAGTGTGCCCTGTGAATCAGGAATGGCCTACCATAAAGGACACTTAATATGTAAGAGGTGGATTGTGAGCCCTTAGACAAGGTATAGCCTGCCACCAGAACTTCCTTACCTAGATAATAGAAGTGGACACTGACCTATTCCAGGCAGAACCATCTTCAATATTGTCTGTGGGTTGGAAAGACTATTAACTATGGAACTCTTTACCTGAATGCCAGGGGTAGCTGTCTAACCAGTAGGCGACCATCTCCAGAAAGGTGTCTGTGGGTTAGAGGACACTTTGTTCAATGAATAGGTTTGGGGTAAAACTCAGACCAGCAAGGACAAGAAATAGTCCAGCACTCTGGTTCTCTAATAAGGAGAATCTAAAAGAGAGGATCTCTCACCCAGAGTTTGGACTGTGGACTCAAGGTAACTCAAAACCACAAGACTTATTGACCATACCAAGAGAGCATGGAAAACTGTTGTTACAGAAACATTATATGTTGTGCTTTGTTAAGGGATTCTGGTGCAAACATTGTACCATAGTAATCCTCAAATCTGTGGTGTGTGGTGTGGCCGAGAGGCCAATTGCCTGGCTTGCATGCACCCAGTGGTATGATGCCACTTGATAACCACCCACCACCTCCAGGTCTTCAGATGTTGGCCCTGCCTCACTAAGTTCAACATCTCTCCATTGATCAGTACAGGGAGTGACAGACAAGTGCGAGGAGAGCCCCGAGGCCTGCAGTGGACCCCAGTATGAGGACTACAACAAAGGGGAAAACTATGAGGACTACATGATAGAGATGCCATGCCTCCACAAACATCAGTTGTGCCAGAGCCCATGCAGACGTCACTCCACTGGGAGATCTCCCACACCCCCAACACTAGAACAACCAAACACATAGGGATGGCCTCGTCTGGCAATCCAGATATGTGACAAACCCCGGGAGTGACTCACCAACCAATGCCTGCACCAAGTGCATGCGACCCAGATAGATTGAGTGGAGACATCACCTCGGTGAGCCCGACTCCGTCTCAAGAGGACCACCTACTCACGCCGATAACCAGACCAACCAATGTTATGCAAATGGCAGAAAGCTTTACACCAGAATTGAGGCTCTTTGCAAGTCAAGGAGAATGACGCCAAACACCCCCTCACCCAAGCGACCAGGCAGCATCCCATTCCACTGACCAACAGTGGGTTCTTCACCAATGGCCACGAGGATGTACCAGTTAGTGGGAAACCTCAGTCCAACCATCGTGGGATGACCACTGTCCCTGCACCCAGCCATGGATGTTGAGACACAGAGGGCTGTAGACAGCATCATGCCCAGAGGTTCCCCAAGACAGAGCTGAGGTCACCAATGCATCCTCGCTTCGAGACACCAGACAACCCCGGATTGGACAAACCTGAAGATGGAACATTCAACTGCAGATTAGACAAGGTAGGAGATGCAGAAGCCGGTCCAGACTAGACAACCCCTAATGAGACAAACCATGAACAGGATTCTCAGGTTTAATGTTTTAAATATTCCAGGTATCATGTCGCAAAGTGCCATACTTGATTATGTAAATACGTTGTGTAGTTTTGTCGTAGATGCCTTAAGCATGTAGATTTGGTATTCAATGTAGATTCATCATACATGGCTTAAGTGTAGATGCCTTGAGCGCGTAAATTTGTTATTTCAGTAGTTCTGTTGTAGATACCTCAAGCGTATTATTCTTGAATATTGTATTTTTTATCATGGCGATAGTCCTCTTTGTTGGCACAATGTCGTGTGCGCCTGTTTCAAATACCGCATTGCTGCCATGTCTATTGTTAGTAGTTAGTTGCATATTCCAGATTTGTCATGTGACCACCATTTGTGTTCATTTATGTCGCAGACGACAGATTGTTTCACAACCTACATGAGCAGAATTTTAATGTTACACCTTGACGTATTGTATGCCAGAGTATTCATCATCAAAAGTTTGAAATGTGATATTTAAACTGTTTTAGTCGTGAAGATGACCTTTTACATGAATATTGCCATACTTTTCGTTATTTATTGTCGCCTTAGCCTTCAGAGCCTCACCGCATTGTCTACATTGATTTTTAATGTTTACATCACTGTGCGTCTTATGTGTTTGTACCATTGTCATTTTTATTGGTTTACCACTCATGTCGTGCATTGTTGTTGAGTGTCTTATACATTACCATTTTTATTGATTTGTTTCAAGTCGTACACACTATGCCTGTAAGTTACCTTTATTTGAGAACTTTCAATAAACATCCCAGTCGAGGATGACTGGATTTGTCTAGGGGAGAATGTCACGGAGTGACCTTTTTTTACTCATTGTAACCAGTTCCCCGGGTCATCGCAACCGACATGACAGCTCTGCAAGCTGCTATGTCAGAAGGGATGTGTTACCCCTCTGGATGCAGGGTGGACATGACTTTTCGTGTTTGTTGCGTATGCGTAATGCACCCTCCAAAATCTATAAAAGTGGCTGTCGCCGCCGAAATCGGGGAGTCTGATTTGGTCGGTCTCAGTCTTGAGTTAGGCTTGAACTAGGAGTCATCTACCCTCCAAGATCCCTTGTCATGACATTCTTCTTGGGCAACAAATCTGTCACCCCCCACTGAGGTCTTGAACAGATATTTGTGTTGTTGTTAGTTATTAGTTCGTCGTATTCACCAAGTAGTTATCTGTCATTACTGACAAGTCATATGTGTTGTCAGATCCACCGAACCCCATACAATCGGTAATACCATAATAGATTGCCATGGCCTAGGAGGCTCATGTGTAAGGTTGTTGAGTAATGCCAGGATGTGAACCTCCACCACTTTGTTGAGTGACTAGTGATGCTGCACCAATTTTAATAAATCTGTTGCACCGCAGCTAACAGCCCTGCAAGGTTTGAATTGCCCTGCACATCATGTACAGAGAGTTGTTAATGTGAGGGATATCGACTTGTCGTTATCCCAGGTTTCTGCATATCTCTCCCATCCTGTCGCATACAAGATGTCATGTGTGACATGCAACATATAGTTTGTAAAAATATTATATATTTGTAGGGAGAGATGGAAAAGTTGAGACTAAAACATGTTGGCAAAATTTCAATTTTAGAAAGTCAAATACAAAGCATGATGACCTTTGATATTGATATGAGTTTAAGGAAATAAAGTATTACAATATCTGACACAAAAACAAAACTTTTTGTTTGCACTGTGAAAACATATGAAACATGATAGTGCATGTTGATTAAATCATGCACTGCCAGCTGGTGTTAATCTGAGTAGAATTCATCCTCAGTAGTGTAAACATAATATCAAAGAAAATCTCCTTTTGAAATATTCCCATGCACAGATAGAAATGCTAAAACCAAAAACATGTTGGAATCAATTCAATTTTAGGAAGTCAAATACAAAGCGTTATAGCCTTCGATGTTGATACGAGTCAATGACACTAAGTGTGACACTATCTGACAAAAAAATTCAACTTTTTGTATGCTCCTTGAAAACATGTGAAACGTGTCAGTCTGTGCTGACATCAATATGCACTGCCGGCTGGTGTTAATCAGAGTAAAATTTGTCCTCAATTGCGTAGTCAATGTAATAGGAAAATCTTGTATCGATCTAAGCAAAGTAGCTAAAAGCATGCTTGAATGTTTGGTAAGTGACTGAAATATAAAGTTGATGAGATTTAAGCAAAAATTCAAGGTAGATGTAAAATACAATGCCGCAATCTTTTTACATGTAACTGACTCAAACATTCATTTTCAGTTTGTTGGATATTTTTCTTTTCGGATGTAGATCCTGATATTACTTTTACCCGGTGGTTTCTCGGGTTTTTTTTTCAAAATAAATATTTTTTTGAGACATGGTGTGGTTCGTTTACAAAGTTGAATACTACCTGTAAAATTGCCATAAACGCGTATGCATCAATTTACCTTTGGAGTCTGGTTTGCAAATTTGAACAGGAATCAGAAGCTGCCGTTTGCAGAAACTGCAGTGGCGTGATGTTTTTATGAAAAGCTTTGAGTTGAAGACCTTGTGAAAATTAACCATAATTTATTTGGACTCTTTTTACAATTTTATTTAGTATGAAAAACGCCACAATGGACGAGAATGTGACAGTTTATTGCGACTACAACGTAACAACTGAAGAGGATGATGTGCGAAAATTGGCAGTTTCGTATGTTACCTACAAAATTGGTGAGCAACATCTATGGGAAAGTGTTTGCCGTTCTGACGATTAATTACATTTAAAACTGTAAATCGTACAATCTAGTTTTTCACGATACTCGTTTCTGTCAGATCTGACAAAATCTTTACACAGCGAAGAGCAAAAAAAAAATTCGTCAAAAATTACCTCCAGTCGGGATTGAGCCCATGACCTTTAGATCATCATGCCAATGCTCTGCCAACTGAGCTAAGTCAACATACAGTTACCAGACTGAATCTTCGTGGCCTTTGTAAAGTCATGCTCTAATGATTCTAGGAAAGACCAAAGTCGAAAATGTGAAGCTTGCTTCAGAAATCTTCTGCCCTATACATGCCAGGCTAGTACAGTTAGTAGAGCATTAGAGTGATGATCCAGAGGTCCTGGGTTCAATCCCAACTGGGGGCAATTTTGACGATATTTTTTTTTGCTTTTCCTTGTGTAGAGATCTGTCAGATAATCTGACAGAAACACATATCGTGAAAAACCCGATTAGCAATTTGTGTTTTGAAATACAAAAAAAATATATGTATCAAGTATAAAGTAAGTAACATATTTTTGATTTGGAGGAATATTGTCAGAATTGATAGGAATTAGGTCGGTCCATTATCTAAACAAACACTTTCAAATCTATTCATCAATTACAACAATGTATATATTTGCCAGCAAAACTCATTTTCTAATTACCAAGACATATTTTTAGATATTTAGGGTGATTAAATGTCATGAAATCTAATCATTTGTAGGAGAAGGGATCAAGAAAGTGTATTTCCCTGTTTTGGTGCCGATTGGTGTGGTTGGAAATATTCTCTCTTTCCTGGTAAGACAATAGTTGTGTTTCCTTTTTTATAGATTGTTGGAGGACATGAGTCATTTTCGTGGGCCACTGATACCCCTATTTTGGACTTCTGGTGACGTCTGTCCTGGGTTTCAAAGCCAGGGTGGATCCCTTTCTCGCTTGTGTTATCCTCAGATTCACCTCTGGTGTGACACCTGCTGACTGTATAGAGGTCAGCGTGGTAGCTTCTTTGCTCTTGCACGATATAAACATCACGAGAGATGCTGATTCTCCTGTTGATATACACATCTATTCCCTTCAAAGGGAAATCAAGACATTTCTCTGAACCGAACTCCACGCCTTAGCTTAAAAGCCGTTTACAAGATCACAATGTTGGACACAATCAACTTTTCCTACTGACAACACACTAAATTTGTCTGAGGAAACAAAATAGCTTTGCAAATTTCAAAATCTTTTTTTCTGGAGTCCACGGTCGGTTCATGACAGAACCTCTGTCCTAACAATTACACAAAAAAGTCAGGTTTACTGGAGTCATATTTTTAAAGCTTAAATTCGCTCTAATGCTTCACTTAGCTAATTTGGTCAAACAAGAAATTTGCTAGAAAGCAAAAAGTCCAAGTAAGATTTAATGTGTGGAGAGTTGTGGGGTCGAAATAGATGACCGAATTTCGCAGATTTCAAGCCCCAAGTTCTGATGAAAGTTGATATTCTTCCATCGATTCGGGAGTTCGCCTGAATGAAAGAATTGGCAACAGATTCTTTGTTTATCCTCAGTGTCAAAACATAAGGGATTTTATTTTATTTTTGAGGTTATGATGCAGAGACACAACCGCCAAATGTCGTTTTCTCTTTACATCTCCGTCTTAGCAGTGGCTGATACAATAGCATTACTCATAGGTGAGACACAACGAGTCATACATTGGCATTAAGATAGTTCTTTGGGACCATCCAAAGATTTGACACTAGTCGTTTGAAGAAAATAATGTGAATTTGTGAAATTTTAAGCATCATTCACCAGCCGATTAATGAGTAATTTCACCCCAAAGATGAACCAAACTTTCATTGAAATCAATGGTAATCTTCATGTTTCTCAAATTTAGGATATTGAAACTTTCTGAAACTTTACAAACTGTCTCAAATATGAAAATGAATATTTTGTATTTAATAATATTGAATGAGATTACCCTCCTTCTATTTATACTTTTAAGTTTTTTAAGTTTTATAAAATTTTAAGTATTAGTCAGTCTCCTTAAAAGCTTCCATGGTCCACTTGGCTAGAATATATTGCAATTGACGAATTGACGATGCTATTTATTACAGTTCAATTGGGTTAGTGTTCAAAAGAACTACCTTAAGACATTAGATCTTTTGTCGTAGATTCTATTCTTACAGAATGTATTTTGAGAAGTTGTCATAGGCAATAAAATCCTAAGATATTATTGACACAGACTGTGTTATCTTTTGTAGGATTCTGCGCCTATCTCAGACAGGTACATTATGTATTTATGCCTCCGAATCCAGAATGGAATTGTAACATTGCAAACACAACCGTATTCACCACCACAATGTGCAGCACATTGTTTATCCTTGGAATGACGTTTGAACGTTTCTACAGCATAATCACACCTCACAAGGCTGCTTCTTTCAATACGGTTAAAAGAGCTAAAATCACTATTGTTTGCATTGTCATTTTTAGCTTTTTGTACAATATGCCGCATCTTTTTATTACAAGTCATGAAGGACAACAATGCATTGCATATGGAAGGGGCGCAGATAAAATACAGGCCCGCTTGTATTATTGGCTTTCTTTTGTATTGAATTGTATTTTTCCATTTAGCTCCTTGCTTATAATGAACACTTTTATAATTTACACCATTCAGAGGAGGTCAAAGTTGAAGGTCATAAGGACTGTCACACAGGGTCAGGGTCAAGTTGAGGGTCAACCTAAAAAGATGAAGAGTACAGAAAGACAAATGTATGTTACATTACTTTCTGTTACCTTTGGGTTTTTAATACTAACTACTCCTACCTTCTCTGTTGTGCTTTACACTATTATTTCAGATTTCAAAAAGTCACCAAAATTATTTGCTGGGTTCTATTTGGCTTACCATATTGCTCACAAAACTTACTATACTAACCATGGTATCAATTTCATCTCTACGTCATGTCAGGGCGAAAGTTTCGAAAGGATTTGATCGGGTTGTTCATATGTAACAAGGAACCTTCTAATGAAATTCATAATTCTAACATTTCTGCCCCCATAACAAGAGTGTCGTCTGTGTAATCTCCTAACCAAAATCTTTTTCATCGTGAGCAACTCAGATCAGCAATGGCAATACAGGTACATGTTAAATACGTACTTCATGAAGTGAACACAATCGAAAGTTTCTGGCCCAAGAATCTGTCAAACAGTGCCAGAATGCCTGGGAGAAAATATTCAAAAGTTCTCAGAACACCCATTTGTGGTTGACGTATGTTAAAAAATATACGCAGAGGACGTGAGCTCATTTGGCTCAATATTCATCTCTGCGACGATTAGATTAATACTTCCACAAAGTAGTTCACAGCCACAACAGACAAATTTCATCCCCAAAATGAGCTAGAAAACAGGACCTGGAATAGTCGTTATTTGCACGTCCTTTGATTCGACACTTTTGTAGGATGGTTAAAACATTCGACTTTTTCGTGATGAGATTCTGTAGAATTCTACATAATCTGTAATAAAAAATTGTAAATAGTGGTATTTGAACCCACTACCTCTTGCTTAAGAGTCAGAGGTACCAGCAGAGTGCCACACAGACACAGGTAACAGAGAAAACATTTGAATGGATCCCAATTCATGCTTCAGTGACCACATTCCATAGAAAGCTACAGAATGCGTCTTCATAAGGAAAAAATCGATTGGTTAGTCTTTTTATGGATTCAGTTGAGGAAATCGGCCCATAGACGCAATGTTATTTTTGGAATCAAATTTTCAGTGCATATGTGTGACTGATGGCAGCATTGGGCTGTCATGCCTGAACGAGCTCCATTGCAATTGCATTGATTGTACTTACAGATAATGGTAGATGGCCTTCTTTTCCAATGTTCATAACGGTCATTTACGATTCCTTTCATTTCCCTTTCTGATAAAATGCTCAAATTAATTTTATTTCAAATAAAAAACTATTTACTATCCTTTGTAATGAATTGTGTTGCTAAAATAATGGTTGGCTCTTGTAACTAATTTTAGTAAATACCAACTGTTCGGATTACGCTTAATGTACAAAATTTACTTTTTGTTATGTTCCCTGTGTTTGCCTGCTTGATCTATATCAACTTCTAATTCTAAACATGCTTATATCTTTCTAGAAAATCAAATAATTGAAAATGTATATAGTGTGTGACGCTTTTTCTTGTGATCTCTGATTAAACCTAAAATTTTCTTACACCTTTTTCTGGTGCTGCTATATTATGTGACAATTAATTTTACACATGAGAGTTTTCCGTAAATGGGTCATAACTTTCACTGAATTCAGAGAAACTGAGGAATCACTGAAGCATAAATTAGGTCCCGATTTAAGGATTTCCTCTGTTACCTGCATATTTGTGGGAGAATGATATCATCTCTGTCCCTCACTCAGGAGATGGTGAGTTCAAAAACAGTCATCCTTCTGATTTTTAATTGTTTTTAATGAAAGCTTTATTGTAAATTTTTGCGCAAACCGACAATATTTGACTGTATCACTTCCTGTGGATAATCTACTTATTTATCAAACAAGAAAGTCCTCCTGCGTGAAGGCAAGAGGCATACCGCCCGCTACATAGCCGACCTATCATAAGATTTCTGTGCCCCAAAACATTTAAAAAAAAAATTTGGGGGGTACTTGGCCTGAGTACCCCCCCTCCGGCTGGGACTGAGTACCCCCCGGCTGGGACTGAGTACCCCCCCCCCGGGACCAGACCTGAGTACCCCCCTGGCTGAGGACTGAGTACCCCCCTGGGACCGAACCTGAGTACCCC
>JBCAUG010029276.1:0-10331 GCA_038406175.1 Haplosyllis leylae
GACTCAAACTATTACCTTCCCCCATCCTTCGGATTGCGGGCGGTAATGAATTGGTCAATTATGGAGTCAACTGACATAAATTTCTACACATTAATTCAGATGTCTAGACAGAAACTTGATTCTTCCCCAATAGGGTCAACCGCAAATGTCATACATTTAAAAATTCATGTCAGACAGACTTGGTGATAAAAGTCAGCGTATCTCCTAATCTTTACGCCCATTATGAAATTGTAAATGTTGTACTGTATAAATTCTTCCCACTTTTACGCAAGGACCTAACGCTGTGTATATGATAGAAGGCCGCCACCACCCACACGCATTTGACGCCAGATGACAAGTGTCTTGATGAATCCTCTGAAATTGGAATTGTGTGAATATCCAGTAGAGTTTTTCACAATCTCCCCACAATACAAGAATGCCAACTTTGCCAACTTCATTTTAGCTCTGCCATTAAAATTCAACTAGTCCAATGTAGCATTAAACCTTAAAATGTAATCATCACATACCCCTTGATTTCTATTTTTACATTTACTAACGTTGGTTGGTGTAATTATAGAAGAAAACTGCAAATATATGGGAACACAAAGTTGGCAAAAATGCCAACATTGCCAACTTTGTGTGTTTGTGAAAAACTCGAGTGTCCTTCGAATTTCGAACATTTTAGCAGACTGACCTTTCAAAGAAACGCATCAACGCACGTACCTGTATGTGAGGTCCATGTGGTCCCATCTCGCCCGGTTGGGAGCCAGCACGTAACGCCTGCTCCGATGGCGGTAGTTCCGATGACGCCTCCGTCTCTCACCGTTGTCCTCATAAAGACTCCGCGGTGGCAAGTCAGGCAATCCGCAACGTTTTCTCTGTGGTGGAAAAAATGTAAAAATGACAAAATCAATTTTATGTCTGACTATGGCATATCTTTTCGGCTATTTGTATGGAAACAATGCAATGACTGTTCTGCACTTCGAAACAATGCAGTGTTCCACATTCGGGAAAAATAATCTGCACGACAAATTCACACATTGACACCCATCTGGAAAATCTGGGACAAGCCAAAGAGCAAGTTCTATTTTTGTAAATGGCTGTGCAACAACTATGCTATCCAAAGGATTTGACGTTTCACGCGCACCTGCATTAAATTGGCTGACATTCCGGATTTATGAATTATGTTACGCCTTCTCTTTCTTGTCTTTCTTTCATCGGCAGTAACAAGTGTACTGGAATAACTGTGAGAAAAGACAGTGGACTTACGGTCATCATCTCCAGCGTCTTGGAGTCGAGTTCACCAGTCTCAGGAAGTTGAGCAAACCTCTGGAATTTCCGGATAGACTTCTGCATTTCCTCTTCTGTGCGAAGGGCTCCAGTTTCCACGTCAGACTGAGGTAAGTATCCAAAACTCATCAGGTAATCCTGAAATTACACGAAGACGTAAGAAATGAGATTTACATTATCATGGTTATTTGGTTTATCATTGTTGGCATTTCACAAAGTGAAGAAAGTAGGTTTGCACAATTTAAACTAAGAAATGTTTTTCTTGAAAAAAAGAAAAACTTTTATAACGCATCACACCACTTCAGTGATCAGGTATAATGTCTCCATGCTTCACTCGGAGAAATTATTCCAAGTGTGGGAATTGTTTAAAACATAAGCCGAAAGGTAGAAAAGATACATAAAAATATTTACGGAAAATTACTCTCAGAAACAAAGTCAGACAGTGTGGTTTAATAATTCATATCAATTTACTGCAAGATTTCACAAATTTTTCCACATTTCAAACAAACGCCTGAGGTTTTACAGACAAACTGTATTGTTTTGTAGCCACAAAAGTGCTAAAGCATGTAACAGATCCAAGAGTTGCATGTTCCTGTCTGCAGTGAAGGCAAACTGTGTAGATAAACACTGACAGGACCTGTAGTAGGGTACTTCTGGATAACCCATGACACAACAGATCCCTTGGGCCAAAATAAACTCTCTGTGAAAAACCAATGAATACTCACTGACACAAGGCTATCATTTCCTTCCAGAATCTTATTAACTGTAACTGTGGAAGAGGTTGATAAGGTTGATACATATTCTTTAACCATTCATACCTTGTAAATAAACATATTGTTGTGTATGAACCCCCAAGAAGTTGAATGCTGCTTATGAATTGCTATTTTGTTTGATGCATAATTGTACATATGAATTGGAGAGCTACATTATCCCCATTACAAAAGGTCATAGACATAACAAAAAATTCCATTGGACTTACTTCCCTCCATGTGCTAAAGAGTTTCTGCATACAAGTTGCTATGTCTGTAAGTGCAGCTATTCAAAGGTGAATCTGTTCACTGACTGACAAAAACTCCTCTGTGTATATAAATCTAAACGTTTAAGTGATGGTCCCTTGTCAGGTAGGATCTGTTTATCAAACATAAAAAAAAACTCTGAAAGCCCTTCAAATTTGGATTCTCCCTGTACTGCCGCACACAAGTGAATCTGATGCAGGCTGTCATGTTCCACATTGTTGCAATGTCAGCCCCAAGAACAGCTACACCGGTTTCCCATCTGTCTACATCCCAGTAGGATTTCATCCAGTGACGTTTTACAGTTAGAGAGCTTTCATTTGTTCTTGATAGAATACGCTTTAAGTCTATGTTTTAAGATTGTAACATTGTGAAATGTTTTTCCTTTGATGATTTTTCTGCTAATGTTTGCAAAGGGTTATTGAAACTCGTTGAAAACACGGGATTTAATTAGCCAGACAGCAATTGCTTCATAACTTTCCTTTTTGACTGTTGAGTTCAATGTCCTTAGATAAATATTTTTACTCGTAACAAACGCGGATCTTCTTCCATTACTGTTTGTGCCAACAACGGTCACAAATCCATTTACAAAACAAGATAACAAAAGAACTAATAAGATTTTAATTAGAGTTAAATTTCATTTCCAAGTTTGGACCATTTACTTATGCAGAGTTAGCGTGAGTGTTGACGTGTGCTTTGCAGGAGATTGTTTCAGGATTTTTTGAAACGATAGTTTGGGTCACTAATGTTCAAATTTATGTCACTGTTGTTCCAATTTACTTTTGAAAGCAGTCCATTGCTTGTGCACAGTGTCTATTTATGAAAAACCTTACATTGATAAGATCTCCCAAAACCTGTGTGAATTAAGACAAAGAAATATATTGATATCTTGACAAAGATATTGATAAACTTGTTGAAAATTCAAAGGAGAACTTGCATTCTTTAAATCTGCTGTAAATAAAAATTTGGCCTTCTTTCTGTCAAATGGAGCCTATTGGTTTATGGGGTATTATCAGGCATGTTCATGTAATCACTGAGACTTTATGTATTTTTAATTTTACCATTCACTTTATTAAAACGAAGCCTTCATTCAAAGGCGCACCGAAAGTTGCACCTCGCTATGATACAAGGATGTCAAGGACAGGGGCGGACATTCCTTCTTTCCTGGCTAGTCCTTCCTGTGGGGTGTACTCTAGCATAGTGCATCATGGGATAGCTGCCAAGTGCATTAGAGGATAGGGACCTCCCCTTTGAAGTCAATCACACAATGACTGAAAACATTACCTTCATGTCGTACTGTGTACGGGGTTGGTAACAAACAAGGATATATGTGATACTGTTAGTTCAACCAGTAAAGGTACATTTAAGAACATAAAGGTAACTGTGATGATTTTGTATGGGGAAGGCCTCAACATATGATATGAACTTAAACCTTGATGTCCCCCTCCCCTCCATGATTACCTGAAACATTCAAGGGCAGTTCGGCCACCAATCCCAATGCAATTTCAATAAGTGCAATGGAATTACCAAGGAACATCCTTGACGAGAGAAGGACTGTTCAATTGACTTCAGTCTTTAAGGTTTCTGCGCATAATAATTGCGCAGTTCCTCTGTCCTTAGTTTATTGGATTTCATTAATTACGCTCAAAGAAATTGAGAATAAACTTTAACTTGAAACTTATTAAGTCAAAACTCTTTGTTTGTGGAAAATACAAATGGGATGCTGCTGAAAAGGCACAAATTTAAAAACTGTTAGCCTTTCTGTACTGAAGACAATGATTGAAAACAACATATTTTGACATTTAACAAATTGCCGAAAAGGCTTCACGTAGTGAGTTTGAAAAGGTAACCGTTTCAATTTTTCACGTAGAAAATCCAGATGGGTCCTGTCGCAGTACAAAAACGCTAATTAATTACGGAATTTGAAAAACACTCATTTGATATCTCTACTCAAGATATAAGTAAAAATAACAGGAACTAATGAAAGGAGACCAAAGTTAATGGATAGAGAAACACTACAGTGATACAAGTAAAAAAAATCCAAGGAGTGTAAGAATTACACATGCTGGCTCGTGATCATATAATGTTTACATTATATCGTCCTCAGAAGCATGGCTAATTATAATAATTGAAAGTTCAGAAACTATATGCTCTATGTACTTTTCCTGATTGGTTGATCACCTCACCCCATTCTAAATGCTAAATTCCAACCAATCACAACACACATAAACTATGCCTAATTATCATAAAAGTGCCAAAGGCTCCCCTCCACCATTTCCCAGAAAACTACATGCCCACTTTACAATAATAGGAAACAAGAAACGGGGGCCAAAGTTAATGAAAAGAGAAAGACTATAGTCTAACACTTTGTTTTTTGACGTTGACGTTGTATTGCAGACAATGCTGACAACGTCTCTGATGTGAAGAAGTCTAGCCTGCTTTTGAACAAAAATCTAAATTATCTACATAAAATGGCCCTTTCTTCTTCAAGCTACTCTTGTTCCAACTATGAAATTGTTCTTTTAATTCTTAATTCAGGTCCTGCAAGGTTCATCATCTCAGACAGTACTTCAAACAGAGCCAGAATAGCCGGTGATGTTATAAGTAACCTCGTGCCCTTTTCGCCTGCAGATCTCTCACATTTCAAAGTAATATAATTAATTAAATAATTAATTACTAATGTACTTTAAAATATTAAAAAATTAAATTAGTGCTGACAGTGATTTCTGTGTAAAGTGTAAACGACCTTCTGCGTCTTATTTTTCTGAGGACGCCCAAATAAACAAGAAAGTCCTGCGTGAAAACGCAAGAGGTGTACCGCCTGCACAATATCCTACCGGGGGGTAGGGGAGGGAACCCTATCCTGGTCCTAACTGGGGTGTGGGGTTAGAGAAGGGCAGTGGAGGGGTGGGGGGTACCCTGTCCTGGTCTTCACCAGGGTACCCCCCTGTGAACGGACACACACCCTTGAAAACATTACCTTCCCGTCGAACTACGTACGCGGGCGGTAAAATTACAATATCTCCTCACATCATGCCATCTGACACCATGACGAGACTATATATTCGTGTGTCATACAAATATAAATGTCACTCCGCAACTGGCTGAATTGCCTGGGACTCCTCACAGAGACAAAGTGCTAAAACGTGTAATGGATGTCCTTGTCGCGTGTCTCCCTTTCACAGATGTCATTTCGCCAAACATAAACCGTGGCAGAGTCCTGCCATATCAAAATTATATCTATTATCCAATCGGATGACAAAGTGCTGATAACCCAGATACGAAAGCATTGTAGTTTTTTCATATGTATTTAAATGAGATTTCCATGTTTGATAATATTCTTTCCATTTCATTTTGAGTAATTTCGATTGATGTATGTGCTCTGTTTGTGTTCACAGAGAGATGCTTGTTATTCACAAAGCAAGGACTTCAAGTCAATATTAAGTTTTGTTTCTGAATAGATCTAGACCAAATAAATTCAGTTGGCAACAAATACATCAGTTCCTCAACAGTTTTGTGCAGTTTGGACAAATTATTGCAAAAACAAATCCCAGTGAATATTGTGAGGCTATTGGGGGTAGCTTTATTTTTTGATGGATTCTTTAAAGCCTCGGTGTTAGTCCTGTACAAAACTATCAACTTTGTGTTATGTAAGAAAAACTCGAATTAACAATATGGACTCTTTAAATTACTCTAGCTGGTATGACGTCTTCCTAGACATTGACCTCCTGTTGTGGTTTGTATGTCTGGATACCAATTGCGGGACATTGGTCTTCATTACAGACTATCAAGGCCGTCACAAGTGTCGTGTATCACTGGTCATTTCCAGGTCATCCGGAATACACATCCAGATCACACATACAGAGGGTCCACTGCAGGATGTTATCATATCCTGGCAGAAGGGAAATGGACAATTCCATGGAATTGGGGACAACCTTATGTCAATTGTCCCTGAAGATGCGATGGACATTTAAGTGGACACGAACAGTCAGAACAAATAGCGAAAATAAACATGAAAAAATCACACGAACCCCACTGTCACTGTGCCAAATTATTTCTTTAATGAAGCCTTAGTGTGTAATCATTATATTTTCTAATAAATGACTTTTAACAGGCTATCTGTTGCCTATGACCAATCTGGTAAATTTGAATAAGGTTCAAATAGGAAAAAGAGAGTGTCATGTACGCCTTTGCTCACAAAGGATAAAACGGGGCTTTTGGTTCTGAAGCAGTTGTTTGCTGAAACCTTTGCAATGTTTAATAACTTTTGCAGTAATTTTTAAAGCAACTTGACAAATAAATAAAAAGTAAAGAAGTGAAAAATATGAATGCACTGTGACGCAATTCAAATATCATTTTCCTCGGCCTGCTTTGGAAACATTCGCAATCATCCAAAGAAACTAACTTTTAGTTCGAATTCTAAATTCTGGAAACAGTTCAACTTTCTAAAATTCTCGTTTCAATTGTATCAAGAATACACCCCACTGTTTACTGATGATTAAAAACACCGATCAGTTTTGTTTGCTTTTGCAATGATACAAAAGCCATTTCAGCCTTGGCATGGTTGTCATGCACATCAATTAATCAATCGCAACTTTATCAACACATTGAATAGTAATTTTACCCTGTTAATTTTTTTAACAATTGACTCTATTCCCATCAGACACAGTGTCAGACAAAATGGATTAATAATTTAGAGGCAAACAATGTATGTGTATACTCACTGGCCTCACCCAGTGCCGTTTTATGTATAAAACCAGACATGATGAATCCCCGCCACTTTTGGGCATTGTAACGCACAGATACATCCTGCCACGGTTTATTCTTCTTCATATCTTGACTCCACTGGGATTATTCCTACCGTACAGTATTATGCGCAGGCTCAGATGTTCTGATTACAAATTAACCGGGTGGATCACCTTCTCCTGTGTATAGATCACATTGCTGTGAATGGGAAGAATACTGTCTCACTTCTCCACAGACTTGCGGGAAGCGATCCATGGTACTCTTTACAATAATCTTTTTCCCTGAAAACATATAAACACAAAAAAAAATACCTCTTCTTTGTCTCAAAGTCTACTTTGTTTGGCAATTGTCTTTGGAATGCAAGCTAAATTCTGTCATCTAACTAGTAATAAAAAATTGAAAAAGGGAATCAGGTACTTTTGAATTGGTTAATTAATTGGGCTTCTCTGTGATAATGAGGGTTTAATACAAAATCTCCCCTTCTCCGTGCTGCTACTGAGAAAATACCCTTCCTGGACCTATTTCAAATTTGAGGCAGGTAATACTGATTTTAGGAAGCTTGATTTTTGCTTCATATATTCTTCTGGCTGTTATCCAATTGGACCAAATAGTAAAATTGCTCTCGAGTCAGATACACGTAAGTTTTACAATTCCTTGTAAATATTTATTTCTTTGGAGAACACTTTATTCTTAAGTTCGGTGCTACATGATATCAGTTACCATAAGAATATGTGCATGAACATTGTTTACAAAAGGAAATAGCATACTTCATGCCATCTAATGTTAATTAATGTAATACTAAATAGTCAAAAAATCCAACTGTACTAAAAAAACTTTCAAATGCAAAGTTTTTGTGTTGCGATAGTTTGTAATGAACGAAAGAACAATTTGTTCCAATTCAATTGGTAATTGATTGTTTTAATCACGATATAGATTTCATTGTTTACTTTACGCATGTATCGTAAAAACATTCTTGAGCATCAAATAATCTGTTGTGTTGTATCATGGATGACAATTGTTACATTACGAAAGCATGGCATTTAAATTAATCGACATCATCATGTGCATAAAAGCATGGCTCATTATTCGATCTTGTACAAAGATACTAATAAGTCGAACTTTGCAGGTTATGCAAAATTGATGCCTTTCATGCACTTGGGTATGGAAAGCCATACTTTTTGTACCTTCATCCCATTTTCTGAGCACATAGTTGTTAGTTCTAATGCATCATTTTCACAATACATTAGAGCAGCACAATGCCCAACGTTGTATGAGACGATGAAGAAAATGAGACACAAACCTGTGTCATTTTTGTAATGTATGGTCTCTTGTGAATATGCGCTGATCTGTGCAGCCTTACGAAGTTACAAATGTAAAATTTTAATTAAAATGTGCACAATAAAGTGAAGTCCTTTAATATTTTACACCTTGTTCAGATTTCAATTTCACACCTGTAATGACATGTTTACAGGTAAAATTGCAGCCGACGGTGCCATTCTCTACTTCAACAAAAATGTTTTAAATCTTTTTCTGAAAAGACATCATTACTCCCCCATATGTAATATTTCAACTACGTATAGTAAAATATCGAGTCCTACTGCTGTAGCTTTTGATTTTTAGCACAGAAATGGATATTGATTTAGTTACAGTATTCTGCAATAGATCTAGATTAAATGCATTTTTACATGTTAAGTTAGAACAGGAGACTTCATATCTAAATTATATCAATGCCTCTTAACGCAAGACTATTCCATCCTATTGTTATTTTCTCAATGCTTTCACTTCCGTAAAGAGCTGCATCGTTTATTCCCTAATAAGACCCCCGTGCAAAACCGTCAACAGATGATACACAAGTGAATAAACCCTACTGGGATCAAAACAGATGGGAAACTGGTGTAACTGTTCTCAGGACTGACATTCGAGTTTTCCCGTAATACACAAAGTTGGCAATGTTGACATTTTTGTGTTTGCCTTAATTTGAAAATATGACAGATAGAGAAATTCATCACATCAGTTAAAATTCAAAACACCATTACAAATGTAAATTTACTTTGAAACTCATTAGGTTCTTAACTATTTTCAATTTATTTACATTAAAAGTTGTACAAATATGCAAACATTGTCAACTTTGTGTATTACGGGAAAACTCGATTGTAACAATGTGGAACATGACAGTCCGTATCAGATTCACTTGTGTGGCAGTACGGGGAGAATCCCTGATATCTGCAACAGTGATGCCATTTAATTTAAACTAAAGTCCACGATAGTTTTAGTGCACGATTCCTATCGTATTTGTGCAGGTTTCGAATTGTGCCAGCATCTTGTGTGCTTGCAAGCTTAAGAAAATATACCAATTAGAGATGATTTTAAAGGCCCCTAATACCCCTTGTTTTTGTTTATTTTTTGGGGTTTTTTTATTGTAGTGTTTTTCTTACATGTAGCTTTCATTCGGTAGTTCTTCGTTCTTTGTTCAAACTAACTGATGAGAAATCATTGAAACTACATGTATTTTTTGATAATTTCACAATCACAAGGATGTCGTTAAGTTTCAAAAGTTGGTGGCCCATCCGGACCAGTGACTGACAAAGTTAGTTGGGTAGGTGGCGTAGATCAAATTCAGATGGCCTCAAACAAAAAATTGTAAATAGTCCCACTGATCAACATTTTGAAATATTTTAATTGTTTTTATTACGAAAATAAATTCTAGGACTTTGGTGGCCAGTCCAGGCCAGCAGAATGTCAAACAAGGTGGCCCAGAGGTCAAATCAGGTGTCCGTGGGCCAACAGTCCAGTGTTCAAGGCATGCCTGTCATCACGCAAATAAAACCAGATCTGAAGTTCCGTTCAAAATGACCACTTTTCATTTTCAGTGTGGGGTGGGGGTAAAGTGGCTCTCTGCAAATCTGAAGTCTAACTTGAAAAGTGGCAATTTTTCAACGTTGGGTTGGGTACTTCACAGTAGTCTCCCGAGGAGACTAATTAACAAAGATCATTAATTGTTCAAGAGAAAGGGAATTTGATGTGATTGTACTATCGTTAAACATTCACATATGAATCAGAAAGTCTTTTTTATTTTCCAGTTACAATGTAGCTGTTCATTTATTGCATGTATCAATGCAAAGTAACAAGCATTACTCTGAGCCCTTTTTCGGTACAAAAGTAACTATCACATTAAAACTACATCACCGTTGTTGCCAAATCCTACATGTGTTTTGATTTAACCCTATTCCCGCCGTAGTCAAGTATTTCTGTATGGGTTTTTTTGTATTGCGCGCCAATGCTAAAAATACCTCACTTTCATAC
>JBCAUG010029287.1:0-10331 GCA_038406175.1 Haplosyllis leylae
CCTACTTTTTCCTACTTTTGGTTGAAAATTCCTACTTTTTCCTACTTTTTTGACCTCTCCTACCACTTTCCACCCTGCAGGTAGGAACGCTGGAATAAATGTGAACGAATTTGCAAAAATTGCACTGAAGATGTCGGCATCAATAAGCTCCGCATACTAGTGTCCTCCAATTGTAAAGTATGAGCCTTTTGTTTTTTTGCAATCTGTTTCCCGATCCTTATTGTTATGACGCATATTTGTTAAAAAGAGTGGATTATTTTTTGTTGGTGATATGCTTCTTTTATGGTGCTTGAAGCATAGAGATACTTAATCAGCGTTAAGTTTTATTTGTCCCACCGTTTTATTCTTAAGGCAGAAACAAATTATGCACTCTCAAAATTTCAAGTCTAGAAAATTCTCAGTGCACAGATAACTTCATAGATTTAGTTAAATCTTTGGACAAAGATAGCTTTAACTTACCGAGATATGCACTCATTTTCTTACTCTTTATACATTTCGTACACGGTTGTGATGAATGTTTTCCTACTCATTGAATGAAAAAGTTCTCCGTAGAAATAGATGATGAAATGTGCAGTGAATCACTGATTAGCATGCGTGCAAGAACCTCTTGTAGCTTACAAATACTTCTGAGGAAACATTCCCCAGTATTTTATGCTGTCGATGAAATGCAATTGTGTACAGGTGTTGTACATAGTTTTAAATTAAATATATATTTTGATAATGACAAGAACAGGTTATCGTCTATTTTAATTGTTTACAGGGTACATAACTTGTTGCGAACATTTAGGCAAACTGAAATCACAGCAAGTGAATGTATAGATAATATCTTGTGAAAGACATTCTTAATGTTCTTGTAGGAAATAAAAATATGTGCAAGAGTCTATTTAATTTTAACAGTCCCGATAAATTCTTCAGGATTATCGCCTGTAACTGTTAGTAGTATCACTCCTGTAAGTCTTGTGTCATTCGCTTAAGTTTGTAGGATTTGTACTACCTGTAAATACACTACACGTGAGTGAATTTCTTGCAAATTGTAAAAAATTTAAGGGAGATGTAATGAAATATTTTTCAATCCCTGTGTACATATCAACTTTCTTACGTGGCCATATGAAACAGTTTGAAGGGATAGAAATTACTCAAATGAAACCCTGTTTGTAGCATGTACATATATAAATTTACAATGAATTTGCGGAGTCTGTGAGAGTACCATTCCTTTTAGTGGTCACAATTGTCGACCAATCGTAATGTACCATACACTACTAAACACTAAATATAGATAATTAACAAAAACCGAAAAATTAAGCACGTTACAAATATTTGAGGTTATTTAATTTCATGTCCCTGAATGAGGACAGTTTTACGTAGGTAAATAGTTTCCGCGCAAGTTAAATTTCACACGTACTCCAGAAACGGGAGAAATTAAATACGGTGTTTTCTTCAGACGATGAAAAATTTAGATTTTGAGGTCCTGATAAAACGGAAATCTCACGAGCTTAATTTCAGTTTAAAAAGTTCGTATGCATTTCATCCTTCCCAAGTAAAAAGCAGATTACAAACAATATCCATAATCCGTACCTACCCCTTTTCGGAATGAAATCTACGAGCATTAAAAAAAAATTGATCTTTCCACACAAATATTAGTGATAAAATTTGCAACTTTAATTTATTGGGCATTCGGGAACGTTAAAAAATCGGGTATTTCGACAGTTCGGGAACGTTAAAAAATCGGGTATTTCGACAATTTGTGAAAGGGGACAATTACAAATTTGGTTCGTTAGTTCAGTAAGATCTTGCGAGATAGGTATTTGATATACATGGGCAGTACTGTGACAATCCCTGCTTTGTTAAGCGGGAAATAATGTACAGGGATGAGGCAAGGATTGATCAAAGCAGCTCTTAACCTGCTGAAAGAAGTAACCGAACTTACTTCGATACTTGGAGGCAGAAGGAAGATTTTATATGACAAATAATTCACATTGTTGGGTATCTTCGATACAGTCTTTTTCCAGTTTCTTTGTACGACAAATTGTGGCCCTTAGTTATATCGTTTGCTTGGAGTTCTTATTTCGTGTGTCAATTTTAGAGTTTTCCTTAACCGAAGTTTTACGTTAATATACAATGCGTGTTGTGATTTGAAGTGTGTTTCTACTAGATCATTGTTTTTAAATTGGCCACTTAAAAAGGCGGTCATGCTGTTTTCATTTTTGATCACTGGTGAAGAAGTAGTTAACAGATAGCCGGCCTTGTAAGTGGCGCCTTTTATAATCATGTATTTTTAGAGCTGAAATAAGTAAATGCGTGTAGACGTTACTTAGGCCCTGTGATGTTTGTTGAACCTTACCGAGTATTCTAGGGAAAAAGATATATTTACTTGTAAAACTGCATTTATTTTCCAAACTGTTCTATCAGATGTTCGCCAATTGTTATACAAATTAATATAAATCAATGGATTTGCACATTTACTATTTTGTCATTTTTATACATGGAGTAGTAGTAATTTAAAATCTTCATGATATGAGTGACCCTCTAGGAAATTTTTAGGAGAAATCATCAGTTACACAAAGTTGGTATTCTAGTTATTGCCAACTTGTATATGCCTTTGTATTTTGCTCTTCGATATCTTGCCCAACATATCAAGATTAATTCTTACATGTAGTTGTACATAAAGAGTTGAAACAACTGTGACTTCAGTTCTACAAATTCAAGATGTACTGAAATGAAAATTAAAGAAACCTGCTATTATATGTGGATAATTGTATGAATATTTAAATGAATATCATATCACGTTAGTTGTTGTCAAGTCTTCCCAAAAGCCTAATGTGGACGTGATGTGATCGTTACTAGACGAATAGTAGGTGGCAAATGGTTTAATGTCTGAGGCTTTTTGATTTCCTGAACATTTTCACGCAAAATACAACGTGGCTTATGTGTTGGCAATTGATTCACTTACCGTATTGTTGAATATTATACCTCATTAAACTTAAAATTGTTTTGTACAGTTTCAGTGTCATTAAGTTTCCTTTCTTAAAAGCATGAACAAAAGCAGCATCTGTGTTTGTAATGTTTTCATGACATCATGTCTTGTTTACCAATACGATACATATTTATCGAGGCTGTTTAATTAAGAAGTTTTATTGAAGTAATAATGTGGATGCCTCTGAAATGTGCGAAAAAGTTCCCATGTACAAAGATGTGTGAGCTTGGCCCTGCCAGCTTTGTCTTTTGGTTATGTTGTACTTGCATACAGTACAGATTGTTTGTATCCTCTTGTACAGTGTTAATAAAAGGTGCAATATTAATGCAGTATTTTCTTCTTTATTGATGAAATAGTGCAAGCAGTAATGTTGCTTCAAACGAACTATACACGACACGACCACTGTTGAACTTTTTAAATTGAAAAAAAAAGAATACACCATAGGTCCATCTTCAATACTCCTTGTACGAAGAAAAAGCTTTCAGCTGATGTTTCCGAAATAGTGAAATAACGATATGAGTGTATTATCAAACTGGAAAGGCCACGAGCAGCTTGCTGCGAGTGGTCCTTTGTTTGATAATACAAGAATAGATGTTTATGTCACTATTTTAAAAAACGACAATACACCGGAGTTTTTTAAATACATTATTATAACAGTGGCCGGTCCAGGATTTTCCAGACGTGGGGCGGGGGGCAACCTATTATTTGCCCAATTTTCCTGAAAAATGCATGGAAATAAAGAAATTCTGGTGGAGGGGCGCGCGTCGGTGTGCCCCCTGGATCCGCCAATGTTTTTTTCTGATATGAAATGCAATGTCTACTTCACATTCACTGGGGTGAGAAATATTCAGTTATTAAGAGCACTTAAGTTGTTGTCGTAATAAATTTTCTTGAACTGTACACGATTTGACCTGCAAAATAAAATGGAATATATTAACAAGAATGCATAACAGCATTGTGCCACGTTTCATCTGGTTCTGTGATTTAATTCAACTACAGTTTTGCTTTAGGTCGGTAGATGAAAAGATAACTTGGTGAAGAGAGAGTTAAGGATGGGGGTCCAAAAATGTATCAAACCCAATCTGCATAGAACTGTTTTTTGGGGGCGGCAGGGGAGTGGATCAGGTGTCCACAGGTGTACAGAAACCATAGTGATAGTCGCTCCGCTCTTAAGAGACGGCGTGAATAAAAATTGTTATATATCTTCAAGTAAACGTAAAATAAGAAGTACATGTACTCAATATTGGGTTGTGCAACGGAGATTCAAGCGAAAAGTACAAAAATAGTACCAAAAAAGTACCTTCATTCTTTGTAGCAAAAGACGCATGTATGATAAGAACGGTCTTACCTTTTTTCTGTTACCAATTTTTCCAAGTCTTTTGATCTCACTGATGCTTTCTTTACAATATCGTCTGGGATTGCTGCAAGTCTAGCTACATTAAGTCCGTAACTACTGGCTGCTATACCTTTCTTTAATTCATACAAGAAAGTTATCGAGTCCTGGTCTGTAGTCTCATTATTATCTGAAAATTAAAGTTTGTAAGTACATTTCAGATTTTTTATGCAAGTATATTCAGTACAGTGTATTATGAAAAGATTTACAACATAATTACTACCATTGTATTGTCATTGTTGCCATCAACCAAAAAAAAAAAATAATTCCAGTAGAAATTTACAAACCTTCATTAGTTGTCAGAAAAAAAGACATATGGTTGTTTGTTACATTATTTGGGAGCAGTGTTTCCATCTCTGCTAGAGGTGGATAGTGAGTAACGAATAGTGTCAAACACTGGACCTGAAATATACTGGATATTTTTCACAAAGGTATAAATGGAACACAAGGATATTACATGAATCTTGTCAGTATACAACAACAGCTACAGATAATTAATAGGATAAGATAACAATAATTGTCAGGTGGGGAAATTCGACTGTGCGTTTTCAAGAACACCACTGACACTTTTGGCGAGAAAATGCAATAAATTCCAGTGCAGTCCTCATATACTTTTTGTTGGCTGTCATTAAAATTCATGCATGTGCATTGAACAAGTACGAGGGCAAGGTATAAGGGTCCGTTCACACTTAGGAAATGTGACGTCGCAAACTCAATATTATTGGCGACATTGCAATAATTGGTTTACTACTCATTCAACAATTTGCAGTTTACGACAGCAAATTACCGTTACATTTTTATTCAAAGTTTTCAAACATATCGTTCTAGTCACATTCTTTGCAATTAGAAGGTACGATTAATGTCTGTCTACAAAAGAAAAGAGGCAAAATTAATTGATTGGTTGAAATTTATGAACAAACAAGAAAGTTTCACCACAAGAGGCGTACTACCCGCGGCGTAGGATCACTTGCTTTCCTGTCCGGGGGGGGGTACCCCCTGTCCTGTCCAGAGACCATGGGGTACCTCCCCCAGAAAGGAACTGGGACCAGGGACCATAGGATACCCCCCCCCCGTCCCCGTGAACAAACTGAAAACATTACCTTCCCGTCGTACTACGTACGCGGGCGGTAATAAGCATACCTTTGTTGTAAAGTAGTCCAAGGTTGCATAGGCGATGGCCACCCCATCATGAGTGCTTGTTCCTCTTCCTAGTTCATCCAGGATCACCAATGATCTGTTTGTTGCCTTTTCCATTATGTTTGATGCTTCTTGAAGCTCAACCATAAAGGTACTTCTGCCTTTAAAAAGTTCATCGGAAGCACCCATTCTGTTCAGATGTTCAAAAGTTTCTGGATAGATAGATTTCCTTTAACAACGTGAATACGGTTTACAGTTGTTTTGTGGGAATGATCAATTTATTTACCTTGTGTACACTGCATCCACTATCCCAATAGAAACACTTTCTGCAGGAACATAAGAACCAACCTAAGGCACAGGTTTAAATTCATATGTAATCGAAATTCCAAAAACTTAATTTTGATTAACAGTTTAATGTTAATTACTTTTCTTCACCCCACGTACTATTTTTAATTTTAGGGGATACATCTGCACTCAAATATTTAAGTACCTGGGCCAAAATTGTGATCAGCGCCACTTGTTTAATAAAGGAACTTTTTCCTCCCATGTTTGGACCGGTTATAACCATGCTCCTTTTGCCAGAATTCTGTGTACGAGAAATTCCACAAATAAAATAATAAATCACCCTTGTGTATGATTCTGTTCACACGGGGAGGTTTACATCCTGTCGAGGTCCAGGTCCTGTCCGGTGGAGGGGGGAGAGGAGAGCGGGCAGGGGGAGTAAGTGTAGGAGTAGAGTGCCCTAACCTGACCAGGTGCCCCCCCCCACCCCCTCCAGCTGGGTCTGGTCTAGCATGGTAAGGATGGGAAACCGTGGTCAGTATTGCCTCGTAATGTTAATGGGGGCTGTCTTGCATTTTCTGTCAAATCAGAGCCCATGAAAACCATTCATCGGTGGGTAGGGACAAGTAGTGGGAACAGGTGAAACCAAAAACGTTTGGTAAACTTTTCTTTGAGACAGACCATGGATTCCTGATGGAAAATTGTTGTACTTCAATAGTACAGTAAAAATCAGTGACAACGCCATACGGATTGTAGAAGTCGCGCTCGCTACAAAGAGGTTGAATTGGATTTTTTGTGTTTGTATTACAGTTTTCAAACTTCTTAAACGCGTGTACAAAATGAAAAGAAATTGGTAACTTACATTTAAATGGCAGTTGTTCGGTACATATTGTTCATTTTCGCCAACGAGAGTGTCAATTACAGGATGACGACCTTCATTTATTTCTATGAACGAGCCACAATCACTAAGTTTAGGCCTAAAAAGATCCAAATACAACACTTCAACCTGTCAACGCAAGTGATATCCAAGCTTGTGAACACGCTGGGACGAAACAAAGACTAATTGATTTTGATGCTTCCTTTTCTCTCATCCAAATATTTCCATCCCATATTTATGCCTTTTCAAAAACAAGATATTAGTAAAATAAGAAAAAGAAACCTTGAAAATCCCGGTTGCTGAGCTACTTCAGCTAAAGCAAAAAAGCAATCCAGCGATGCTATGCAGTGAATAGCTTTCTTGTAAGATGGGTAATGATCTTCGAACGACCTTGGGAAAAGTCAATGCAATTGTGACTACTTAGTTGTGAAAAAAGTTAACATTGAAATAAACACTGAAATTTTATCCTACTCGGACGCGTGTATCAGTTAAAACAACGACAGGTACTCACTCCAAAAACTTGTTCCAAGCCTGGTTTGCCTCTATCATTAATTCCTCCTTTTTCTGGTTCAAACGTTTGACAGCTTCCACTATAAATGACGAGTGGTATCTTGATACGGTTTTTGTGCTGAAATGATTCAGGAAAACTCATGATTTTTCCGCGTAAGAATTTGCAAAAAAGTCAATTCATAAGATTATTTCAATACTTTACCTGTTTATCTTTACCCAATCCTTTGGTACCAGTGCTGCTTGGGTGTGTTTCAGCTCGAAAAGAAACTACAACAAACCAAATTCTGAAACTTATCTTTCTAGGAACACGAAAACAGGAATATTACAACTTGATTTTTTTACATACTTCAGTTCCCAAAACTGTCGAGTAATCCAAAGCAGGAAGCCGAAGTGCTAATCTGATTTCTCTCCTATGATCTCTTATTTCCCGCATAATGTCTTCAATATTTTGTTTGCATTTGACTATCCTACTGTATTTAAATTCTTCCACAAACATATTGGCTTTGTCACCTGATCTGTAATTGGCATTTCAACGTATATTTATCATTTACACTTTGAGAAAACATCGGAGACAGAAAGGATAAATTTATATCTGCACGCACTTTGACCGAATTTCCAGATAAATTTCTCAATTCGCGGAAAAAAACACATGTAGCGCAGAAACGTGTGTAGCCTCCTTTTTGACTTAAAACTGACGGTATATTCACGCTGCCCGACGCCGGGACTGATAAAGAGACCGATAAAAATGGCCTGAATAGAGTTGTGTCGAGGTGTTCATACTGCACGGGACAGACATGATCACTGATTCCCGATGGGTTCTGTGCTGACGTATTGGTATCTGTGTCTGTCTCGGTCGCCGTGTGGGGCAGTATCACTGCAGCATAAAATTTGTTTCGCTTACTTTGCAGCATTCTCATCAATCGCGGTGGACCATTTGGAAATTCCAAGAAGAATATTGTCCAAATTATTGAGAATATCCTGTATAAGTGAGCTACGTATTTCAGATTCCATCGCACTTTTGTGCCTTGTGATTTGATTGCCTACAGTTGCCAAACAGTTTGCGAGTTGACAAAAGTCAAAAGGTGAAATCTACAACAAAACACAAATTCCTCTGTAACTAATTGAACTGTTCAAACTCTGCAGCATACGAGTGATCAAATGTGTTTTGTTTTTTTAATTCTTTAACTTCATCTGTTGGTAAATGTGAAAAGAAAACAACCGAACTTACTTTTCCATGAATTATGGAAGTTAAAGACTTTTCTAAATCAGGCAAATTTGATATAACGGCTCCAATATTTTTCAAAAGGACCGAGTCGGTTCCAGCAATCTCCGTTATGGCATCCAGTCTGTCATCTATACATCTACAAGAGAACAAAACTAAGGACTTTTGACTTATTTCTATCGGTATCAACATTCATTTTACGAGGGAACTGATTCTGCAGAGAACATTCAGCCTGTGAGACTAATCAAGACAGTAAACAACTTGGTTCATTGTGCAAAATTTCTACATTTCAATCAAAAATGAAAATGCTCATACTTGACATCTAGGAGTGGTCTTCCAAGCCACTGCCTCAGGAGTCGACTTCCAAATTTCGTTTTTGTACGATCAATAATCGAAATTAAACTTCCAGTTTCTTTTCCATCTGTTAGATTTTGAAATATTTCTAAATTTCTTAAACAAGCTGCGTTCAGTTGCATGTAGGTTTTCTCGGTGGAGAATTCCTTTATGTTGCTTTAATAACAAAAATTCATACCAAGTTAGAACAAAGTATTACTTAATTCGAATCAATGAAATGTGGCGATTACGTCTTACATCTTCTTGATGCAATCAACCTGCGCATACAAAAACAACTGACCTTGTAATTTGTAAGATTTTGTGTAGATAAAATTCCCTAAGGTAGATAATCAATGCATGTAAACAGCATATCACAGGCTTTGGTAAGTTTAAAATATCAATGGCATCTAAAGTTTTATGTCCATTTGAACTTGCACTTCCTTCACATTCTAAAAGAAGAAAATTTAGTCATGAATTCGCTACCTTCCTTCAGACAACTGGTATGGTGCAAAAATTATTCTCTATTAACAGTTTGATATTGAATAAGTAATCTTCTCAGCAAGGTTAGTGCCAATTCTACCACAATTCAGAATCCTTCACTTAAGACCAGGCTACATTTAACTGAGTATCTTACTTGCATCAGCGTTCTTGTAAAATGTTGTTAAATTTCGCTGGGCCTCCAATAAATCAAAGTCACCGACTGGACGCTTTTCTGTTCTTATTCTGTCGTCACCATCAATGCTGAAATTGCCAACTAACCAATTAAAGTAAAAAAATATTTATTTCCATCTAACATGAAAAGTACCATTCCTTAGGCAGATTCATACCTTCGTGACACGTACTGAGACACAAGTTTAGTTGTATTGACACTTGTGATTTCTGGTAGCAAAATTTCGGCAGGTTTCATGTATGTCAATCTGGTCTCGAGATTATGCCTTGTGACTGTGTCATCAAACAAATCATAAATAATTTCTCCAGTGGCAGGCTCCACCGACTACAACAAAGATTCCAGATCTCTAGTAACAATAAAACACAATAATGACACCGCTTATACTTATAAAATCTCTCGAATCTATTAGTGACGTTATCTTCCAACACTAACCACCATTGCAATTGTGTGGGGTTTTCCCTTCTTTTCTACGGAGTCATGTTCATAGATGCAAGTAAGATGTGCTGTTACCGCATTTGCTGGTGAACCCTGCTCAGCATTGCCAGAAGGATCGATATCTACAAACATGGTGAACAGAAAATTGCAATTTACTACTGCATTATTCATAGTTTAAACTCGAAAAGTTCTTTATCTTTCAGTGCAGATCTTTGAGTCCTATGATTAAGTCCTTTAATCTATGAATCTTATTAACCCTGTCCAATGAGCGTGGCCTTTGTGTAAAGAGCTGCTAGATGTCTTGTAAATGGGGTACTTTTGTTCTCTCCTACTGCCTTTAACGCTGCTGTTTCAGTCTGCTTCACAACTCCAACCTGCAAGTAAAAATGGAACTAGTTTACGTAAATTCAATAATAAGAGCAACAAGAAAGTCCTCCTGCGTGAACGCAAGAGGCATACCGCCCGCTGCGTGGCCGACCTATTCCCGGGGGGGGGGGG
>JBCAUG010029298.1:0-10331 GCA_038406175.1 Haplosyllis leylae
TCAAAAACTACAGAATAAATGTATGCATCTCATAGACAAGAGAGGTATTGACCTGACTAGAAAATATAAAGAACACAAGTTATTAAAAATAAACGAAATAATAGAATTGGAAAATAAAAAATTAGGCTACAAGCTGATAAATAAAATGCTTCCAAATAAAGTAGCCAATTGCCTAACAACAAATCAAAACTGTGTATCATTAGAAAAAACCCATAGTTATGAGACCAGATTTCGAAAACTACCTAATATTCCTCGTGTGACAAATAGCCAATATAAAAGGAGCTTTCTTAGAACCACTATACCCGACCCTGGGACATTATTGGCTATAACAAATTCCCCTACTATGAATATATTTGTAAACAGATGTAAGGCTGAAATCCTCGACCAGACATAGTTGTTATTGGTTACAACAAGCTCTTCGTATTAGATGTTATTGGTTATAACGTTATAACCTGGAATATTTCTTCACCTGATTGGTTCGCTCTTCTGTTCTCTTGCTCCCCATACTACTATAGATTGTGCACTCCTATTGATCACACCCAACTTTTCAAACCGTTATTGCAGCGGTACCTCTCAATGTATGTATGACAGAATGAATGTACGACAAAAAAGAATATACAACACGCGTCATGAAAAACAACCAATAGCGAGTTGCGTCCTGGATAAAACTTGTGCGGGACAGTCCCTGAACACATGTCATGGCGTCTATTGCATCGGAATTAATGCAAGCAATAAAAATGAACATTCCAGCTTATAAAGACATCGTACCTGCTTTGCCCCAGGGTGCAGGGATGGACGAAGAGTTGTTCCCAAAAACAGTGCTAAGTGACAAATTCTGGTTGGATGTGAGACGATGGATAGATGGATCGTACATGAATCCAAATGCACTATTCGAATTATTTGGAGAATTTTCTGGTGATGATGGTAATACAGTGCGTAAGAGGCTTATGAGACATATGGGAATAAATAAAAAACAACTTGGTGAAAAAAGTAGAATCCTAAGGATATCATGGATAGCGCTACATATGCAAGGGAACTCAGTAAATGACTGGGCTAAAAGCATGATGTCTGAAGATACACCCGGAGATGAAATTGCGTTGTACGCTCTGTGTCACATGTATAATCGACATTGTATGGTCTACAGCAAAGCCCACATATGGAGTACTGTTGACAATTCATCGAACATTAGTGAGGATCAACTAATGAGTATCTGTGACATAAAATTATTGTTCGTGGAACCTGGTGTTTTCGGTGAGCTGAAACTGAAACCATACGGTACTGTACCTGCTCAGCCAGTGTTTGAGAGTGCATTGATGGTAACCAAACGTGATAAAAAAATTGGTTCTCATCCAGACACACCGGTAGATTTGCGTATCCCTCTGCAATCAAATAGTAGCTTGTCTGGACAGCATGTGGCAATACCTGTCCCAACAGATACACAGCAAATCAATAATCAGCCCACTGGCAGTACCGAGAATAAACCTGGAGAGTCTGGAGAGCACTTTCTTCCTTCGCCGCAACCCATGCTTTCTAGTCCAACAGCTAATATACGTTCAGATGAACAACCTAGTATGGCGGCAACATCATCTGCATTACCATTACCTGTAGAGCCTACTACCAACCCGCCACCCCAGGAGACTTCTCCAACAGAGGATACGTTATCACCTGAACAGGTGGCAACAACAGCATCACCAATTCCTGTAGAGTCTACACCCAAAGCACCACCCCAGTCGAGTTCTCCAACAGATGATACGCTGTCACCTAAACAGGCTAGTGAATTTGTTATCGGTTATAACAATGCAAAACTTCAAAGCCGATGCACAGTACATCTCACTGCCTTGAGTGAACTTGAAATTAACAACCAGGAATGCGACAATTCTACAGCTAACGATGTAGATTCGAGTGACCATACTGTAGATATTGACAATGGTGATACTAGGACAGATAATTTGCCATACATACTACGACCTAGAAAAACAACAAAAAGGCATGATCGACCTTCCAGAGACGGTCTTAAAACTGTATCATATATCTATGATACACCCTCTTCAGACAGTGACTTTGTGAGTAACAAAAAACGAAAAGTAACAAAACCAAGAGCCCGTGCCAGTGGACCGTCATCCAGTAGACTGGCAGCCCATTCTGCAATGATTTCCAAGAGGGAAAAACATGCAGCACAGGCTTTGCTAGATCTAGGCAAAGTCCAACCTCCAACTAGCAGTGGATATGATAGTGACTCAGACAGTCAAACCCAAGGTTCATCTTCAAATTCAGCGAGCTCGCCAGATACTAGTGATAACAAAAGCATCAGTACAAGCAATGGTAAAAGTGTATCAACTAGCTCTAATGGCACGTTATCAGGTGTTGACTTGGATAAAGCTGATCCATTGAGCAGTGATCATCGAAGTACGAATAGCTCCAGTGGAACCTCAGATGACGATAATGCCAGTATCAAAGATAATACGAAAAAAGCGAACATTGACCCTAAATCAAAAGGGAAACTAGTAACAAAACATTACGGTATAAAGCGTAAATATAGAAGAAAACGAAAGTTTAAATGTAGTGACTGTAACTTCGAAGCAGGTAGTCTGGGTGAATTAAATAAGCATCATACAGTTAACCATGGTACGTTAAGCTGTGATCACTGTGATAAAAAATTTAATACGCCATCCGCTTGTCGTAAACATATGTATGAACATGTTGAGGAAAAATGTACTAAAAATAAATGTGACGACTGTGGAAGATCGTTCCCATTTGCAAGTCAACTCAAGTATCATAGAATTAAACATCAAAAAATTCCACAGCATCAATGCCAGGATTGCTCTAAGTGGTTCAAAAATAAAGGTGAGCTAACTAAGCATTTAAAAGTACACGGTAAAAAAATGTACAAATGTACAAAATGTGAGTACCAAACTCGTGACCCACATAACCTAAGGGCGCATAACCACAAACATGGTGATAAAAATAGGTACACTTGTACAAAATGCGGAAAGGGATTCAAATATTATACGCAAAGGCAGCGGCACATGGAAAAAGGAGAATGTAAAACTCCACAACCGAGTTAAGTTATTACTGTAGTCTTGTATTCACTAAATTATGATAAGCAAGTTGATCATTCTTGGTTACAACACCTTCAATCGTAACTGATATATTGCTATTGGTTAAAACAATTATCTAGTAAAATTAATGATAAAGTGTATGTGAAAAATCTCCTCTTTGTTCTTGGTTATAACAAACTCGATAAACAATGTTATGGGTTATAACGAGTTATGTATTTCTATTCCTATAGTCTTTTATTTAGTTACTTATGAACATTACTTGTCATTATTGGCCAGGTACCTTATGGAACGAGTGAACTCTAAACCTGGACCTTTTCTTCGTTAATCACCCAAGCAACGTATAACCATAACGGTGATCTTTTGTATGATATGATACGGAGAATAAATAGATTATTATTATTTTTATTATTAACATACTAAAATGTCTCAGCAGAGAGAAATATGACACTGGAAAGTCTGACAGATTGACAAGAGACTGTCCCTGATATCAGGAACTCCATAAATGTCAGCATATGTGGAACCAAGACATTCAGCTTGAAAAAAATTCAAGCAAATCATAGCATAAATTTTGGAAGATTTGAAGAAGAAGCATTAACAATTGTGCTTTCTGAAATAAAAGCTGTTGAGGAATCAGCACCTAGTAAACCCCTCCCAGTCATTGCTGACGCATCCAAACTGAAATGGAAAGGTAAGAATCTGTTCACAAAAGAACAAATTCCACACAACTGTTATTTGATAACCGTAGTATGAATCTGAGTCAACAGGATTGATTGCGTACAAAATGAGCCACAAATTACGAAAGAAATGTAATCCAAATGCAGAGAGATAACCACCAGGAAGAGGTCACCATGGTCAAAATGGGTTAGTATCAGGTGCACATATTTACAAATACTGTAGAATCTGGATTTTCAAGTGTTACCAATCTCGCCCCTTTGAATGAAGGTTCACTGGCTATTATTGGGAATGAGGGTGGTCAAATTAAGCTTACGCGACTAATATGAACAGCAATGTCACAATTTGTACAACAGAATTGCAATATGAACCCTGTGGACTTGTTGAGATATCATTTGGAGGAAGACCAGCATTAGCAATTTCATATCATTTAGTCTATATTTTTCCATTTGATAGTTTAAATTCAATACTGCTTCTACTCTTCGATATTATTTTTGATACGTTGCGCGTTGTACAAAAGCAACAAGCACAATGTCACAATTTTGTAATTTCGAACATAGAACTATTTCGTAGTGAGTATTTTGTAGAATGGCAAATAAGATAGAGTTTGGGGACATTTGTGACCTCAGCCAGATCATTGACAGTTACTCAACTGGTTCCATTGCACCTGACCCACTATGTGTGGCATCTCCGTCTACTGTGCTGTTTGCTGATACGAAAAGTACAACAAACGTACCACATGATGTCTACCAGATAGACTGTGTTGGAGGTAAACTAAGAACTGCTGACACGGGAATAAAAATAAACTTTAAGGGAACGGTTTGGGACATATGTTTTTTCCGAATGAAGAGAAACCTCTTCTTCTTTCCACCCAATATGGACAAACGCACGCCTACAACACCCTCACCAGAATGAAAGAGTGGAGAACATCTGCGTCCACCCTGCTTTTTGTTGATGAGTCAAAGAAACCACGTGATGTCTACCAGATGGATTGTGTTGGAGTTAAACCAGAACTCACAGGCACGAAAATTAAAATAGAATTTAATGGAAAGATTTGGGACATGTGTTTTGTGGCAAATGAGAGAAAACTTCTACTTCTGGCTACCCAATATGCAGGGACGAATGCCTACAACGCGGAAAGAAAGAGTGGAAAAGTGAGGTGGGTGGTAATAACATCACAACAGACGGTCGTAATTATGCAATGGTCTGCAGAGAAAATTGCGTCAAAATGCTTTCTTTGTCAAGTGGTACAAATCTTGGTTATTTAATGCAAAAAGAGTATAGTAGTCTCGGTGAACTGAAACATATGCGATGGTTGAACTAAACATCATCATTGATCGTGGCTCATCATGTTGAAAATGACATCCGAATCAGGACCAATCAGTTAAATGAAAAATATTAAAATTAAAATCTGCATCATGTAGTGAAATTAAAAATTCTTAGATTCTGGGATAAGTGGGATGGAAATGTATGAATATTGATCATAAGAACATACATTATGATCAGGCTGTAATAGTTAAGAAATGTAAACAATTTTATTTTCAGTTTAGAAAATTTAAAGCCGATGCACGGTCCTCTTTATCTCGATCAGTTGAGGAAATCAGCCCATAGACGCAATATTATTTTTGGAATCAAATTTTCATTGCAAATGTGTGACTGATGGCAGCATTGGGCTGTCATGCCTGAACGAGCCCATTGCAATTGCATTGATTGTACTTACAGATAATGGTAGAGGGCCTTCTTTTCAATGTTCATAAAGGACATTTATGATTCCTTTCATTTCCTCTTCTGAATGAATTTGACTGGGAAACTGTCTGAGGATCCAGTGTTCGTAAAGGACAGTGACAGAATGGAAACAGCTGAGTCTTCAAAATCTGATGATTTTCTTGTAGTAAGATATATTAAAAAATAATGGGTAATATGCAAAGGAATTTGCAATTTTAGGATCATGGGTTGAAATCATCTCGAAAGCTTAGACAACTGATCTTTGGTCAACTTAAATGCGTGGGTGAATTTATACATATCTTTTTGCTAAATTTAGATTTATTTACTTTTTTACATTTTATTATCTAAGAAGGATTGACACTGACTGAACACTGCTTAACAATCGGGTTTTTCACGAGAACCAAATCTAACAAATCTGTCAGAAATGACAGAAATCCAATTTCAAAAATGAAGGTGATTTAATATTTCCAGTACTTGCTAGATTGTGTGTACTTCATTAAATAAATTAACACCTGCAATATAAAGCAGTAGAAATCCAATTGAGGATCCGTCAGATCTGATTGATCTGTCAAAAATGCGTATCGTGAAAAAACTAGAATGGCTCGAGTGTTTTTTGTTTTTTTTAATTTTTGGAGAACAGAAGTCCTTTTTGTAGGGCCACTGTTGTGGACTTCTGGTGATGTCTGGCCTGGGTTTCAAAGACAGGGTGGATCCCTTGGATGCTTTCTTGCTTGTGTGATCCTCAGATTCACCTGTGGTGCGACACCTGCTGACTGTATAGAGGTCAGCATGGCAGCTGAGTCTTTTCGATCCACATAACTGCGGACATGTGGCTCGAGTGTTTTGTTTTTGTAAAAATATGACAAAATATGGCACGGTACATGGTATCCACGGTACAGAAAACCACTTCAATTGAGTTGACGAAATGAGAGGATTTCTTCCATCACAATCTTTCTAACACTCCTCCATACAGTATATAATCAGACTTAATTTAGTGCAGTTAATCCATTTAGTACGAATGTATGTTTTTGGTACGGAAATGTAAGCAATCGGGTTTTTCATCCTCAACCTCATTTTGCCAACATTGTGTTAAACATTAGTTAAAATATGAAATCTGAAGAATAATTCTTTGGTTATGAAAATATACCAATTTTATACATAATTATTTAAATCTGGCCATCAAAATTAATTTAAATATATCAATTTTAACCTGAATTTTTAAGTTCTGTTAAATGTTTTAACACAAAGTTGGCAGATTTGCCTGAATACGGTTGAAAATGAAAACCTGTAGTAAATAGCTTTTCTAGAAACCTATTACTGACATCATAAATTGGCCTTAATGTCCAAGTTTTGAAGGCTTAATATTTGGAGAGTAAAGTTATTGTATCAAAGAGACGATATAGAGATTTTTTTTATAAGATCGATTTATATCACATCAAATAGAACTTTTGTATGTGTAAAATGTCTAACTGTAATCAATCTCCCAGATAGATAAGAGAACTAATAGTCATGAGTGAGGCACATGCTCCCGTGCGTCATTGGAGAGATAACAAGCTATTCGAGGAGGATATTTTAGACAAGTTGAATCAACGTTTTCTAGATTGTTCACTGTCTCTCATTCAGTCACATCTCATAGTGAACAAACATAGTTATCGTAATACACAGACACGTTAGCGTCAAATTTAATTAGTTTATCGTTTTTTAAAAGTCAATGGCTGCAGCACCAAGTAGTTTGGACAATTATATGTCTTGTCAGATTTGCTTCGAGAATTTTGAGGAGAATGGTGACCACGTACCACGTATCCTGCCATGTCATCACACAGTGTGTGAACAATGTATTAAGGGGATGATTCGTGGAAACAACCTAATCTGTCCTGAATGTAGAGAAGAGCATGAAGCAAAGAAACGAGAGAAAAGTTTCACACAGAATAAGTACATCCTTGTGCAGATGTCAAGAACAAAGAAGAGTGAAAAGGAGCATGTCTCCAAGGTTGACATATGTCCCAAACATGGGAAGGAAATCATCTTCTTCTGTGTAGAAGAAGGCTGCAAGAAATTCATATGTAAAACCTGTCTGGCAAAAGAACATGTAAGGCACTATGTTGTAGAGATAGAAGAGAAGAAGAAAGAAGAACTTCTGAAAAATATAGAAAGCACAAAGAAAAATCTAGCCCACAAGATTGCAATTCTGTCTCAAGCAAAAGATGATGTGATAGAGAAAACGAAGGTTACTGTAAAAGAGCTGAAGAAAGCTAAAAAAGAAACGAACAGAAATTTTGATATCATGATCGAGGAAGCTCAGAAAAATTTGAGAGATACATCAACAAGTCTGGATGGTGATGTTGGAATGATAAATGAGAACATATTGCTACTTGAACAGATGAAGAGTAATATTTCTTCAGAGAGGGAGGTTACAATAGAATGTCTGACTGATCTAGAACAAACTGTAGCTGAAGTGATCAACACTATAAAGGTCAATATTTGTGGAAATAGAACATTCATCTTTAAAACATTTCAAGCAAATAAAAGCACAAATTATGGAAGATTTGAGGAAGCAACGATAACAGTTGTCCTTCCTGACATGACAGTTGTTGAAGAACCATCAGCACCTGGCAAAACCCTACCCATAGTTACTGATGCATCCAAACTGATATGGAAAGGTTAGTATGTAAAAATTCCATAACATCTCCATCTGCTCCTTTATTGAAGAACAAATGCCAAAATATGACTGTTTTCTTAAAGATAGAAATATGTACAAATTTTGACTTTGTAGACTTTCCTCTTTCACATAACCAGAACTAAAAATATGCAATAAATGTTAATCCTTTATGCTACAAGTTTCATCAAAATTACATACTAGTTGTACTTATGCCAGTGAATTTCATAAAATAATTTCCAATATGCAGTGATAAACACAGTAAATTCTAAACTACCTGGTGACTGTCACCTTGCCGCTTTAACTAATGGTTCCGTGGTTATCACTGGTAGACAGGACCTTCACTGGACACTGAAACAATTCAACATGAACGATAAGATTGAGATGTCTAGAGAAAAGCTGAAGGAAGAACTACACGGACTTTGTGAGATACACCTGGGAGGAAGAGCGGCAATGGCTATTTCATATGGGTGAGTGCATGATGTTTTACAAATTAATGAAATTCATATCATATTATTTTGCATCACATTGCAAAACATGCCGTTTTGCCTTTTGTGTAATCATTCTATGTATCTGTTGGCAATTCAATGCCTAATGTCAATTATTTGCATTGTTTGCGTCATGTGACCATCTGTAATAATTTATTTCAGCCAGGAGCACAAGATAGAGTTTCGGAGTCTAGGTGACCTCGGCCAGATCATCCACAGTTACTCGACTGGTTCTCTGAAGCCTGCAGCTATGTGTGCAGCGTGTCCATCCACTCTGTTGTTTGTTGATAGGTCGAACATGCCAAGTGAAATCTACTGGCTGGATTGTAGTGGAGATAAACCAAAACTTAGCGGCAAGAAAATAAATACAACATTAAACTTTATCTGGGACATTTGTTACATACAGGATGAGAAGAAACCTCTACTTGTTGGTGGTAATAGTGAAAATACAATCGTCTACAATGTTGTCAACAGCAAGCTGGAGTGTGACTCTAATGCCTTTGGTAATAGTGTGACAACAGATGTTTGTAATTACATAATGGTGTGCAGAAATAATAACATCAGGATGCTTTCTCTGTCAGATGGTAAGGATCTGGGGTGTCTGGTGAGAGAGGGAGATCAGGGTTTTGGGAGATCATGGTGTGTCCGATGGTGTAATACAACATCGTCGCTGGTTGTTGCTCATTACCTGAATAAAGAATATCATATCAGCACAATTCAGTTTGAGTAAGAACATTTTGTATTGTGACCAACAACAACAGCAATGACAATATGAATAGTAGACTTACAATGTATTCAACAGTTTTGTATCCATAGCAATGTTTCTGCGTAAAGTACTGGGGGTAAATTATTAAGTGTGGTCAATATTTTTTTGGAAAAACAGCTCAGCTGAAATTATACATGTTCTCATTCAATTAATAATGTATACTCTACTTGCTTCTGCCGCAATCATGCACTAGGAGATTTCTTGTACATTCTGACACTGAATACAGGCCAATTGAATACTCTGTTTCACACATTTGCAGAATTTAGACTAATAGTGAATAGGATTGTAGCACGGCAGTCCACTGATTGGTTCGCGGCCAATGTACAATTTTCTCCTAATGGTTGGAGAACAATATTTTCAAAGTTTCTGTAGAAATCAAAAATAAATATCAAAAAGGCCATTACCAGAAAAAACTTAAACGTATCTCCTGTGTTTTAATGTATCGTCCATATTAAACTCATACTAAATCTAGTTTAGTCTTTTTACACTATTTTTATTGTAAATGGATTCATTGCCGACCACGTACTTAGTACAAGAAAAGGTCGATACAAAAGGATCTCGGGCAGAAGATTTTTATTTTGTGCAAGGCAAGAGATGATGTCCGAGAGAAAACTGCGAAAACGGTGAATGAGCTGAAGAAGACGATGGAAGAAATGAGCAAGACACTCGGCAAATAATCAAAGAAGCTGAAATGAAAATGAAGGATGCAAACACCAGAATTAATCCCGATTTGGAAATGATAAATGAACACATTGCCCTTCTTGACCAGATGAAGGCTAACATTACTGCTGACAAGAAAATGACAATCAAGACACTGACTGATGCAAAGGATACTGTAACAGAAGTGGTTAATACTATCAAAATTAACATTTGCGGAAACAAAGCAAAATTCATTTCAAGCAAATCAAGAAATTAGTTATGGGAGAGTTACAGGCGGTGTGATAAAAATTGTTCTCCCCGAAATT
>JBCAUG010029309.1:0-10331 GCA_038406175.1 Haplosyllis leylae
CTTCTGAAGAAGACACCAAAACAGATGAAGGTGGCACAAAATACATGCAACTTCTTTTCTATTATGTGCAAGATTCAAAACTGTTCACTGTGCATTTGCCAGAAATAGGTGTAAAAACTGAGAATGTTTTGATCAAATTCCTGGAATTTTCGCCTTTGATTCTAGAAGCTTATCTTCAAGCCACTGAGCTTTGTTTCTCATTTGCAACAGCAATTATAAAAGTTGTTCTTGAATTCTCATTTGGTTTTCTTGTAATGACTTTCCTCTTCTTAGTGTATCTGATTCAATATGTTTTATCTCATTTTGTGCTAAGAAAATCAGTGTTTGATGAGCTACAGATAAAGTTAGTGCAAGCCTTTCTACTTACTATTCTTTTCTCCTATCAAAAGGTGGTAATGGAAGCTTTTACATTAGTGCAATGTGTTGTTATTAGAGACCAATCAATGCTGTTTGTTCAGGCAGATATTCAGTGTTACACCTGGTGGCAGATAGGTATCGTTATTTATCTGTTCACTTGCATTGTTCCCATGTTCTTTGTCATAGCTCATGTCCCATTTTGTGTCAAGGAGAGAAGAATGTCAGTTCAGACCTTCATACTGTCATGTCTCTTCCCATTACCTGTTATGTTAGTCTACTATCTAAACCAGTATAAAAACAGAAAATGTAATACCACTGGACCATCAGCTAAAACTGAAATAGAAACTCTGGAGATGGTTGAGATACAATACCCTGGAGACAGTCTTAGAGAAACTCCAGAGAAAGTAAGCCTTACAAATAAAGACTTAAATGGTTCTGAAAACTTGCAAAGAACTGACACAAAGTTAACTCGAGTTGAGATTAAGGAGAGAATAAATGTTGCAATACAAGTTCCTGAGACTAGTCACTCACTCCCTACTTTGACCAATAATTATGAAGGGTTAATAAATGAACCAAAAGATGAGAGTTCAATGAAGACCAAAACAAAACTGCTGCAAATACAGGATAGAAAGATATTGACAGCTCCAGCAGCTGACATTGATACTGATAAAATAGTAAATGAAAAAGATATTTGCAGACAGAAAAGAATAGGTAAAGATACCATAGATAAAGCTGAGGGCCTTAAGAGAACCACAGATGAGCAGAAAAATGGAAAGCCTTTGGATGAAAATGAGGTTGATAAAACAAATTCCTGTGAAGAAATGATTGAAGAATCTTTACTGAAACATTACAAATGCCTCAGTTTGTTTGGAATCAGATTCACATGGTTAGGGGTACATAAGATCTACAGGGTGGCTCTTGTAGCTTGTAAAGCTTTCATTACTGAACCAATAACCAGGTTGTATGTCATGAGTGTCATTGTTATGATGATGACAGGATTCAATGCTCTTATAAGGCCATATAAAGAGCAAACAGCAAATAAAACAGCCACCATGTCCTACATAGCCAGTCTCTGTATTGCTGGAATGAATTTGGTGAAGGCTCATCTTGTGGCTTATGGATGTGACACAAGTTGTGATCACAGAGACACTGTCATCAGGTACATGGGGAGGGTTGAGGACGTTCTGCTTCTGTATGTTCCCATTGTAGCTTTGATATTGTGGGTTCTACAAACAGGGTTACAAAAATGTCTTAAGAAATGTAAAAAACAAAAGATTTAACTGGGGTTGCTGACATTGCATAATTGTTGATGAATGAATTTCACAGGTTTATGTGTCACATGAGGTACTCTAAAAGACATGTGGAACCACTTTGGTTATGCTATTAAAATCTTGCAGCATTGATGACTTTTCTGATGATGTCAATGACAAAATCTCATGAGAAAAATAATTATTTCTGATGGTACTATCTTCAAATATCATTCGGTGAGAAAAATATTTGAAGATAGTGATGACAACGTAAGTGGTTTGTGACTCTCCACCCATGAGTACCCCTGTGACATCACTACCTCATTTGTCTGCCCCCATCTGACGGAAGGACACATGTTTGATGGCTGGAATAGATTTTCAGTATTTAGTGATGGAACAACAAACGGCTTACTTGTTACATTTAATAAACTTAACAGAGTCGTGTATTCTTTTAAAGCAGCTTTGTCATTCCCAATACATTTTGATATAAGGAAGATTGCTAAAACATGAAAAACCAATGGTGATGATAAAAATGATCATGATGGTGATGATGGATAATTGTTTAATGTCATAGAAATAAATAGTATGGGGGGGGGGCAGCTAACCCTCATGGGGAGGAAAGCACTAATATGCAACTTTGTGTGGGAGGGGGCACACCAAGGAAACCTTCACTAGATCTGCCAGTGCATTGTACGTATTTCACGTCATCTACTGAAGATCCTGGATCTGCAACTTTACTGTGTAGTTGATGATATACAATGACTGATAGTTTTATGCTACATCAAAGCACTTTCTCACGAAATGAAATTCACACAAATAGATGTATTCTAGCCCAATAATAAGTGGGTTTTGCATCAGAAAATTTGGCCAAATAATAAGCTGGCACTCCCACCTCTGGGTTTGAAACTCCCTGTCTGGGTAATCCTATACATCTGCCACTGGAAAGTATTCATAAAGAGTATTTACATTTGACAAGAGGAGAAATATGTTCTGCAAAAGAAAGAATGAGATCTGATCAACTGTGAATGATGCGAACTTAATCGGAATATTGGTTGCAAATAGCATAGCATATAAAGTAGTAAACTTTAAGAGTTTCTTGTACCAACTTATTCCAATGTATTGTCTTGTTTAATTGAGAGATTATTTCTCTAAATGTACAAAACAATCAAGGTTTAGCTGCAAATTACTGCTTAGAGTTATTAGTTTAAGATTAATATTCAAAGTGAGAAAACAATGATGTTGTTCATATTTTTGTTTTTTTTAATTTTTCTATCATTAGGCTATCATATTTTTATAATGTTTTGTTGACATATTTGTTACATGATTTTCAATATTGATAGATTCAAACTGATTGATATAATTTTCATTTCCCTCCAAAAAGGGTCAATCACATCTAACCTTACTAATTTCACAGTGGGTTCATGAAAAGAGTTTGATGTTAGCCTTTCGCTGATTGGCTCAAAAGAAATGATACAGATTTAACCTCTTTTGTTGATTTTCAATATTTAGTGTACATAATTTAAGTTTGTCTCTGTGCTACTCAAACTACTTTTTCAAGTCAACAAAATGAGGATATTGTAAATAATGTTTGTGTCTTTTTCTTTACTTTATCATTTTACACATTTTGACTTTTCCGTTGTAAATAATTCTAAATTCAAGTGGTCAAATTTTACATATTTTATTAAACATTTTTTGTTTAGCTTTGCTGTACATAGTTCGATTGAAGGCATTAGTATGCGGACATTGTTTAAACTTTCGTACATTTTTCCACCCCTACTTGTGAGGCTGGAAATCTCAAATTATTATTAATTTTACTAGGTTGCAAGGAAGAAGAGCATATGTGGTATGCTTGTTTCAATTCTTTGTTTTGACAAAAATATACCTTGAAAAAGAGATTTTTCTGAGGCACTAGTGTAACACAGTTTGATAGGTTTTTTTAATGAAATGTACACCTCCTTTGTGCTTAGAAAGCAATAAGAATGTAAATGATAATATTTTTCAGCCATTTATTAAGACATTCTAGTTTCTCCGTTTCTGGTTTTGTTAAATTTGTCAAATTATTTTAAATATAGGTCTTCTTTTTAAACAAATACAGGTCTGAATTATGTACCTGTGTCAATTTTGAAAGATATACCTGTCCCCAAAATTCCAATATACCAGTACTAATTACTACTTGTATTACATATTTGCAAATACTGGTAGCAAAATAATTTAGCAAATTCAGCTAATGTAACATGCAATTGTAAAATGGAAAAACTCAATTGATATCTACACTAATTGTTACAATAACAGATGAAATGATTTTGCACATAATATTTTGTAAAATGGCAAATTTTGGTGTGAGTGTCTGAGTGTCTATCAATCATACATTATTAAAAATATTCAGACTAAGAAAATGAGAAAGTGGTGAATATTTCTGTTTATTTTTCTTTCATGTTTTATCTGTGAATATTCCACATATTGGAAATTGTTTCTGAAATATAATAAAGATCTTTTGTTGTCAGTCTTTCTAGTTTGTCATGATACACATTTCTACTAGATTATTTGACAGAGTGAAAGTTACACAGAAAAAACAATTCGTCAAAAATTACCCCCAGTGGGGTTTGAACTCACAACCTCCGGATCAACACTCTAATGCATTCTATTATGTCAATAGAGTTTTTTTTACAAATGCTCCCCTATACAAGAATGGCAACATTGCCAACTTCGTTTTAGCTCTGCCATTAAAAATCAGCTCATCCAATAAAGCATTAAACCTTGAAATATAACCATCATGTACTCCTTGATTTCTTATTTCCCATTTATTAACATCAGTTGGTGCAAATAAAGAAGAAAATTGCAAATATATAGGAATACAAAGTTGGCAATAATGCCAACATTGCCAACTTTGTGTAATTGTGAAAAACTTGAAGGTAGAGTTGCTATTTTCTGTCGGACGAGATTTAATATGAACCCTAGGAGTTGTTTTCCAGATCGTTTTATTAGAAAGCAATATCATACATTGTCATAATTATCAGATAGAAAAAATAAACCAGTCGATTATCAGACAGCAAAAATAAAACCAGTCGATTATCAGATAGAAAAAATACACCAGTCGATATCTACGAACATTTACTTTCACACAAAAAGCAACAAAACTCCAATTTATCTCAGATATCAAAGGACACCAAAAAGTGTTCAACCAAAAGTAACACACGATTTCACGATTTAATATTACGACATTTAATCTTTGCGTTGGTTCAGACCTTTTTACGATAAGCACAGAATTTGCATATATCTGGTAAAATTTGTGAAAAATAATGAACGGTGTAAACGGGCCTTAATAACGAGTTTTAACGCCGGCGAAACAAGCAAACAAAAGCGGGTAAAAATAAACTTAACATGATGCAACAGGGAAAAATTAAAGGTTTGTTCACACGCACCGTCTTCGTCCAAGTTTAACATTGCGTCAATGGTGATGGACAGAATTGAGTTTTCTTATTTTGAATTCGAAAATTCCTCAAATTAATCGAATTAGGTGACAAACATTTGCAATATTAAAGAGACTTCTGTGAAGTTTGAGCCCCCAAACTACTGATCAGCAGTCAGGCATACACCAATCGGGTTTTTCACGATAGGCAAATCTGACAGGTCTGTCACATCTGACAGAAACAAAATGCAATTTTTACGAATAACTACAATTTAGAATTCAAATGTTAGGGTTATTTAATATTTCACAGTACTTGCTAGATTGTGGGGGCATTGCCAAGTAATTAACGCAAACAACAGCAAGGAGTAGAGATCTACTTAAAGATCTGACAGATCTGTCAGAAATTCGTATCCTGAAAAACTAGATTGAACTGGTTGTGAGTGAGAGACACAGAAAAGCTTTCAATAACCTACAGTCATGCTGAACTGATTCTGGTTGAATTCACCGAATTAAATAATAGGGAAAACAAGAATGAATGCAGAACCCACAATGCACATTTAACAGAGACAGACACGGAACCGAGCAATGAGACGGTACGTGTAAACAGACCTTAACACCGAGTATTTAGTTAGGCAAGAACAGATAACAAACAATTGATACGTAATTCCCATCCGCAAGAAAACATAACCTAGCTCTAAAATATAATGAGGGCAAAATAAAATTAACAACAAAAAAAGGGCATGGTTATACAGTTTCATCTAACTCATCATCATTAACAGAATCTCTTTTCGTAGAAAAAATAAGAAATATTGTGAAAATATAAGAAGTTTTGTCACAATATAGAACGCGTATAAATCTAAATCTACTTTGTAGTAATAAATACATGTTGCACTTCTCAGTATAAAACAGTTTTGTGAAAGAATTCTATCATTCGAGTTTTTTCGGTAATTATCATTGAATTCACTGAATTCAATGAATTTAAAATTTGGTGATGTCACTGAAAAAAGGTCACCTACATTTAGTGACTGTCACTATGTAAAGAAGATAACATTTAGTCTTGATTATTGCTTACTTTCTGTTTTCTATTTTTTGGCACATTACTAAATACAGCCGGTCATTTGTAAATACACGTCATAATTTCAGTCTATCTATGGAGAAAAACCTTGCATTTTTTTTATGGTGACCTGCTTATTTCATAGACATTGAATTCGATGAAAACATTATGGAAAAACTCGATTATTCCATTCTATTCTATTAGTAATCTTCAAACAGAGACGATTACAGATATCTATCTATTACACATATTTTTGATAAAATACTCTTGTTCTATGCACTTTCCAGAATGCAAATATAACATTGGGACAAAACGTGACAAGGATACGAAGGTCCGTTCACACGTAACGTTTGCCTTTCTGCAACGTTCAAATTTTAATATTGTACCTGTGGTAAGGCAAACACAAACGCGTGGATATACATGTATACCTGTTCTCTGCGTTTGTATTTGCGTGACCATTACTATAATGTTAAAAATTAAACACAAACATTAAAGCCGACACAAATGCAAACGTTAAGTGTGAACAAGCCTTTAGACCATGAAATAAGATCAATTGCAGTGGCGCATCCAAGATTTCCTGTAGGGGGCGGTACCAACCTCACATTTGCAAAAATTAAAGAATAAAAAAACACCCGGAAACCCCCCTAAAAACGCCCCCTACCCGCCATTAAAAAATCCACCAATGCTTTGCTATGTTATTTCTTGATACAACCTGGTATGAGAGAAATGCGCTACAACCGAATACATTTTCCGGAATCCTTCGCTTTTAACTGTACATATTAAAGCCTACATGATGTGCACATGCTCTGATCTGAATGTCTTTTTAACATGAAGCTTTTGAAAATTCTTGACACTTCTCATACATAGTGGGTACTTTCATTAACATACTTTCACTCTACATTGGGGAAGTACAACAGAAGGACTATGTTTCCCATCAGGCAAGAAGTAGTACATAAGTTTCGTAAAGCAAATTTCACCTGTCGAGTCTTCCATGCAGAGAGATAAACAGAAATGATTACATACTATATGGTTCTGATTCTATGTACACAAATATATATTACCTACAATTTCCATTTCTTTCTTTAAAATATTGCAATTGGAAAACGTGGCGCAGGCGCACTGCGGTACAATGAGAAACAGGTACCCAGTGAAGCACGTGATAAAAAACGTGATAAAACACGTGTACATTAAAAAGGCTAAACGAACTAAATTTTTTGATTTAGTACATAAGAATGCAACAAGATTCACTCGTCTTTACATGAGTATGGACATGTAACTCACAATAATGTTACAAAAAGTATAAAAACTGATCCATAGCAAAAAGTCATTTCATCTTCTCTCTTAACGTTGACAATATTTTACACAAAATATCAGATCATATCTTCAATAGGTCCCAAACAGAACAAAACAAAACAAAAACAAACTCGGAATCATTTGTATGATTCTAAAACCATTGGTAACTCAAGACACTAACAATACATGTATATCTAGATCTATGTATGTTTTGATATATTTCAGATCATAAAACTGAAATCTTCAATGATGAAGTACAATTTAAGTACAATTGGGGATGGTGGACAACCTGACCAAAAACTAATCACAAATATTCGTAACGTGATAAAAAATCCATCAGTACAACTTCCGGTTACAAAATTCAGTAAAGGTCTGTACACACGTAACGAACTTCAGCCCGCCACCGATATTCTGCCCAATATTGATTGCTATCAAAGAACAGAATTTTGGGCCAAATGGGCCCACAACCCATTCAATAGACAGAATAAGGGGCTGAAATTCTAGGTGTAAACACCCTCATTTGTTGCCAAGCAACTAATTTTTATCGCTGCAAATATAGCGTTGAATTTCGTTACGTGTGAACAAAGCTTACGGGATTTGTTTTGTAAAGATACGTTTTGAGACACATTTTACAGGTTTCCCCTGTAAAAAATTTCGATGAACTGTAGAGATGTTTGGTTCAGTTTAGTTTGTGTTGTGTTAGGATGAGGAACATGAAGCGTTGGGTCCATTCAGACAGACAGAAACCGAAAGAGATGCCTCTTCGACACGGGTGTCATCTATTCGTTGCCTTTTTTTGCTTGTTCTTTTTTGATGTTTTTCGCTTTCACTTGGTGTGGATATGGCCTTAATATGTTGTTCATATCGAACACCTCATAAACTCAAAGACAAATCGCTTTGGCGTCGTTTTCGTTTGGTGTGAATGGAGCTTTAGAAGTGCGTGCTGTCGTCCACCTTGACGCTCACATCCTGCGGTTGAACACTGCAACAAGATAACGTAAAAATAACGTTAATTAATACGTCACATTTAAGGGGCTATTCACAACAAGTGAAAGCGAAGAAACGAAAAAATCGAAGAACGATCAGAAGAAGATCAAAGAACAAATGAGAAACATTAAAGAAAAGTTTCGCTTTCGCTCGACGTGAATGGGCCTTAAACTGAAACAATAGGCTCGACAAAAAAGTGACATCTTTTGATTTTTTTGTACATGACCAACAGCTTGTATTTTAAATCACTTGGAAGGTTCGAGATGAAATGCTCAGAAAAGATGAAAAAAAACCAAAAAAAAAACCAGATGGATTGTCAGCACCAATGCTCGCAAGCCACGAGCCAGCAAAATGCAATGGAGGCTCTTTGAGTCAAACTGCTTTTGGCTCACACGTGTTTTTCTGGACACATATCTTAGATTTGCAGTTGTGTGAATAGATATTCAAGGAACTTCTACTGGGTGATAAACACTTATGACAGACACAGATAGAGAAACTAAACCATCAGAGAAATAGATGATTTTTATTGACGGAGAAGCGGAAAGTAAGTTGGCCAATATGATCATAGGGTCATCATGTTGTTTATTTTTTCTCAGCCAAAATGTTTTTAAGAATATTGATTGTTCCACAAACGAGGCACTAGACTTACCCTGGTTGAGGCTGCTGTGCATGCGCCGGGCTGGTATTACAGTGAGGTTTACTGCACTAGACTTACCCTGCTTGAGGCTGCTGTGAGTGTTGCCCTGGGCTGGTATTACAGTAAGGTTTACTGCACTAGACTTATCCTGGTTGAGGCTGCTGTGCGTGCCCTGGGCTGGTATTACAGTGAGGTTTACTGCACTAGACTTACCCTGGTTGAGGCTGCTGTGAGTGCCCTGGGCTGGTATTACAGTGAGGTATACTGCACTGTATTTACCCTGGCTGAGGTTGCTGTGCATTCCCTAGGCTGGTATTACAGTGAGGTTTCTTGCACTAGACTTACCCTGGTTGAGGCTGCTGTGAGTGCCCTGGGCTGGTACTACAGTGAGGTATACTGTACTAGACTTACCCTGGTTGAGGCTGCTGTGCGTGTGCTGGGCTGGTATTACAGTGAGGTATACTGCACTAGACTTACCCTGGTTGAGGCTGCTGTGCCTGCCCTGGGCAGGTATTACAGTGAGGTTTACTGCACTAGACTTACCCTGGTTGAGGCTGCTGTGGATGCCCTGGGCTGGTATTATAGTGAGGTTTACTGCACTAGACTTACCCTGGCTGAGGCTGTTGTGCATGCCCTGGGCTGGTATTACAGTGAGGTTTACTGCACCAGACTTACTCTGGTTGAGGTTGCTGTGCCCTGGGCTGGTATTACAGCAAGGTTTACTGCACTAGACTTACTCTGGTTGAGGTTGCTGTGTCCTGGGCTGGTATTACAGCAAGGTTTACTGCACTAGACTTACTCTGGTTGAGGTTGCTGTGTCCTGGGCTGATATTACAGCAAGGTTTACTGCACTACAGTGAGGTTTACTGCACTAGACTTACCCTGGTTGAGGTTGCTGTGTCCTGGGCTGGTATTACAGTGAGGTATACTGCACTAGACTTACCCTGGCTGAGGCTGCTGTGCGTGCGCCGGGCTGTCCGTCTGCGCTACAGGCTGGTACGGTGGCTGCTGCGGATACGGTGCCTCACCGTAAGGATACGTTGGCGACTTGTACTGCAACGAAAACAAAGAAAATGACGGCGCGATGTAGCGTCACTGGTTGACTCGAGATGTCAGAAATATGATTTTGATATAACAGTGACCAAAGTGAGTGTAGGCAAGAGGAATTTGGAAACCACTCATCCACAAAAACCTGTCCAGATTCCTGGGGACCGAATTATTTTTAGACTGGTTTCGCTTGGCGTGATTGCTTCCCTCTAAAATGTTTGTTTTAAATTATTGGTGGCTCGTTAGAGTCACCTTAGTGGTTGATTGACGGTTTTTGCCCCGAAATTTTGGGCCCGTGGT
>JBCAUG010029320.1:0-10330 GCA_038406175.1 Haplosyllis leylae
AGGTCACTTCCGCGGTTTTTGGCGTAGCCTAATGAGCGATATTTTGAGAGAAGTTGATTTGAGACAGATTTCTCTTAGGATAAGTATTTTTCATTCTTTAAAGGTACCCAGTACGGATCTACATTAAATTCTTCTTCGCATAGGCATATTTGTAATAATATTTATTGTAGACATTGGGAGATTTAGACAAAAAACTTAAATTTGCGGATTTTAGTGGTTGGTCTGATTTCTCGCAAACACCACGTGGGACCCTCCTGTTATGGTTCCCTCCTGCCCAGTGGTTTGCCCGTGTCCCAGCGAAAGGTTCCATATTATTGATTTTCAGACAGTCGATTAAGGTATTACGTTTTCACTAAGCCGAAGTGACAAGAGACTCCATGGTCGATCTGGAAACGTGTGCAGTTGGTAAATCTATTTTAACATGACAGACCTCGCATTAACAAAAGGAGGAACTGAAACAAATAGGTAGAGCAGGGAAAAGAGAAGGAGGCTCAGTCAGGGGAATATTTGTATCAGTAAGGGGACCACCATGGGGCTGGTTTATAAAGATTATACTAAAAAAATGTAAAGTAAGATCAAAGCACAAAGGCAGAAAAATACCAATGCTCAAACATCAAGGAAATTATTTTTTACCAAGATGCCAACAATAGAATAACTAGGAAATATGATCATGAAATAGTGGACTGCATGCCAAAGCAACACCATAGCAGCTCAAGTCTACCAACTCAAGAGGTGTTCTTGTTTTACTTGAGCTTTAGGTTGAGATATCGGGAAAAATAACATACTTGACAGTTAAATCGAATATGTTCGTAAAAGTAAACATACTCGATTTAACTTTCGAGTATGTTTTTGGGGGAAAATATCTCAACCTCTGCTGTAAAGGATCCACCTCAAGACCATTACCTGAAGCTGTACAGACAAACTGCAGAGAATATATGCAACAAATCCTTAGTGGCTTAATCACAAGCTACTGGAACAGTCTCCCAGAGAATATTGTTCAAGCACCAAACACCAAGATATTTGAAAGCAGACTGGACCAATACTGCAAGGAGTATGAAGGAAAATACAACTTCAGACAACAACAGCTCCATTGCTAACTGAGGACTAGAGCATACAGAAATCAATGTAGAGGGAGCTGTAGAAGAGCCACAAATATAGGCTAACGCCTGCTTCCAGAATGCTCTCCTATACGATCCTGTATGATTAACATTTGAGGCATACCGACCACGCACGCCCTCCAGTCTATTGCCGAGGTTCATAAAAATTTAGGGTGATTTTTGTGTAATCAAGGGTGGTTTTTACACCCTAACTAAAATTTGGATCTAGGGTGATTTTTTTAATTTGCAAAACACATGATCAGCTAGTGTGGAACAAAATGTAATGTCCTTTTCGCTTAGGAATCTTCGTGAACATAAGCATCATGGTCTAGAGTGATGGAGTGGGGCCGGGGGGGGGGTCGGATCAGGTGTTCCTTGGTCTGGAGCGGTGGGGTCAGGTGGCTCATGGTTCAGGGGATAGGTCAGGTGGTCCAGGGTTGTATTAAGAACTTAGTCGGTAAATGAAAATGCCTGTTTCTTGAAATGTGTCCTGTGCAAATAAATCAATTCTATGTCATTTCATGATCTCAACGAGTATGTTTATTACTATAGCTTCTCGTCTTGAAACAAAATATCAGCCGATAGAGGATCTCACTTGCCAATAAAAATGTCAAAACAACTAGATTGGCCGTATGTCATCAATTTGGGAAACAGCATTCTAGGTGTGAGCATTCTTGCCATGCCGTTTTGCTTTCGACAAGTAAGTTTCTTTCAAAGTATCTCCCTAGTCCACAACTAATATTGCAATATTTATAAAAGATTTTTCGCAAAGTGGCCTATTGAATGTTTTGTGGTAGGAGTTACATAGCCGTCTGTGATTAATAAAATGGCAAGTTTTTGTTTCATATTGTCAAGATAGGGTCTGAAAATGTAAGCCTAAGAGAAACAAAAACTGATTAACCAAAGTGCTCATCTGATCCTTTTGTTTGTTTGTTTTTTTCATGATGTCAGTGTGGTGCGTTGTTGGGAGTACTGCTGTTACTGGCAAGTGCCTGGCTAACAGGTGTTGCTTGTGAGTTGTTAATGAAATCTGCTGTAACGTCGAAAAAACGGTCTTATGAATATTTAGGTAAAGAAACTCTGTTACAGTAGTAGTGTACTAAGAATTCTAAACAAATACGATTGCGCAGATGCAATAGGAACTTATTTGGTGACAGAGGATCGACAACAAAGTGTAAATACAATATGAACAAAATCATTAACCGATAGTTTGTAATTATTGGTCATTGCTTTCGTGAAAATATTTGTGAAGCAATATGATTGTTATGCGTTTGTGAAGCTGCCCTCGGTGAATAAGTTCTATTCCGATTTCAGCTTTACATACCTTTGGTCCACTTGGAAAACTTGCAGTTGAAGTCAGGTGAGAAAAAAGTCGTTTCATTTCCAATTCAGATTTCATTTCTTTATCACATCTGTGACTTTTCAGCAAGGTTTGTACTTCTAGTCAAATAAGATCTGAAATAGAAGTTGGAGGAATAGTAATGGGAAAACATGTTGTCCATAGAACTCGACCCGCGCGACACTGTTGAGATGAAAAGAAAGTTGCTACAGTCGTTCTTATCACTACTAAAACTTAAGCTGTACTCTTTTCTGTAGCATCATTGGTATGTTGCTGGGAACATGTGTTGCATTCCACGTTATTATTGGTGATTTGGGACCTGGCATCATATCCAAGATACTTGGCTTAGAAGTATGAATTGTTTATATCGTTCTTAATATTGAACACGGCAGCTTCTACACATACTCAATGTTCATTTGTTATCGCTAATAAAATTCTGTGCCCGTTCTTTACGTATTTTTAGAATACACCACAGTTGCGGACAAGCGTTATGGTGATACTTGGTCTATTTGTGGGACTCCCGCTTGGCCTTTTGAAAAACATTGAAAGTCTTAGCAATGTCAGCGCAATTTCAATAGGATTCTACATGGTGTTTGTAGCCGAGGTAAATCTAAGTGCTCTCTGACGATGTAACGATGATCGCATACGATTTTGGAAGCCTCCCATCGAGGCAATACCGACCACGCTCCCCCACCGTCCCTTTTTTTCCTTGCTGATCATCCTAGTCCAGGCCTAGCCACACGGTGGTGGGAGGGGGGGGGGCTTGTTGCCCACTTCCAGAAAGTTCCTTTCACTGGTACTTCTGGGCCGGGGCAGGGCAGGTCACCCACCTACTTGGCCAGGGCAGGGTGGGTCACTTACCTGCCTTGTCAGGGTGAGAGGGCAGGAGGGGTGGATGCGCCCCCCCCCCCCGCCTCTCAACAGAATGAATGACACCCGTGAAAAAATTGCCTTTCCTGGTACTACGTACGTGGTCGGTAGTAACTTTGACTTCACGACTTTTGAAAATTAAATTCTCACACTGTGGGTGTGAACCTTTCACCGACTAAAGAAAGTTTAATGAAACGTTAATGTAGGAAATGGTTCTTTTCTGCCAATGTTTTTATTTTTATGGGTTTTTTTGGAGGGGGGATTTCAGTAATGTGTACAAGACTCCTGTAAACTGTAAATCTCTCATATCTTCAGACATACACTAGTTTTTTTTCTTTTGTAATAGGTTTTTGCATCAGCATTCCCTAATTTGTGGTCAGGCATATGGGTCGCAAAGGTAGAAGTGTGGAATCCCGAAGGTGTTTTCAAATGCCTTCCTATATTTTCTTTGGCGTATGGTTGTCAGACGTAGGTAGCCGTAGAGTCTGCCATGTGTTGTAAGAAATACATTTCTAAGTTTGTAGTAGAAAAATGTAATGCCATGTTAACTCAAACATAAACGTTTCTTCATCGCAGGCAATTGTTTGTGATGTACGATGCCTTACCAGAACCGTCTATAAAGAGGATGAACAGCATATCCAAGAACGCTATTAGCCTTTGCACCGGCGTCTACCTGCTGGTAAATATATTGTTTTTATTGTAAATTGCTGTTACAAGAGAAAAAAGAGGAGAGTTTTTTTTTATAGCGTAGGGTATCCAAGCCATTTTCTTTCAGATATCTGATCAGATAATATGCAAAAAAAACATGTTTATGGTATTTCAGTTGTTTGGCAAAAAACCCTCTGTCATAGAATAGGTACCTCTATGAGTCACCAAAAATGTATCATTTCATAATATTATCTACATTTGAATCTGATCAGTGTGCCACATTCTACATATTATCATATTAGACAGTTTATCTGAAAGAAAATTGGTCAGTTCAGTGTGGCCAGGGCGTAATGTCAGTGCTAATTCGGAATGAATGCCTATAATGATCTTGAAGCCTTCACAGTATTCTAATATATTTATTGCAGGTTGGATTTTTTGGTTACATGGCCTTCTGTGACGAAGCAATATCCGGTGATATCCTTGTAAACTTCCGCCCCACTATCTTCAGTGAAGCCGTAAAACTAGGATTCGTGATGTCAGTCGCTGTCAGTTTCCCCTTGGTCATTTTCCCGTGTAGAACTAGTATACATACTCTATTGTTTGCCAAGGTAAGGACTCACGTTTGATTTGTACATGAAATTACCAAAAACTGTGATGAACTTTAAATTGAATATATGCTTTTTCTTTTCAAAACCAGAAACAGGTAAATTTAGTTCTGTTTCTCCAAACTGCATGTCTGTTACGACATTTTAAAACTTTCAGTAAAAACCTCCCATTTCACTGAAAAGATTTGGTGTCGCAGCATAATATTTTAGTTAGCGCATGATGTTATTAATACTGATTAATTGCATTTATGTGCAGCATAAAAATCCAGGCCGATTTCTCTTTCCTGTAAGCATTTGATGGTCAAAATTCTAACATGTTAAGATTGCAAAGTTTCAGGTGCTTTAGGCTATGGTAAATGATTAAGGTTGCCAAAAATTATCAAGTGAAATTATGACCGGATGTGAAGAAAAAGATCTGAAACTTTGTTGAATTCAGAAGGAATGTCATTGTTGTGTGCAGGAATAAATGTTAGTTTCTTCTTTTTGTGATATTTGGTGGAAATGGAGGTTAGTGTTTTATTGGGAAGGTGAACTGTATCGTTATAATTCTCATACCTATAAGTAAGAAATAAATGAATTCGGAAAATTCTTGTCGTTTTGGCATTTTGCATCAGCCACACTTTAGTTTAAAATGGGCACGAGTTGAGCACTGCAGAACTGATAACAGTGTCACTTCGCAACGGCCTAGTACAAGAGATGATGGATCTTTCGTATTGTTCTTTGCAAGAAAAATAAAAGACAAAGTTGACGCAAATCCTCAAATGTAGTTAATCAAGCGAATAATAGCTTGCTTTTATGTGAAAAAATTGATAACTTTTGGCTTTATCATCAGTTCATGGTTCACTTTTCTGCAAATGTGGAGGAAATGTCTCAGCATGTTGATTGTTTGATTTTTTTCCATTACATAGGTTTCAGAGCAGGTATATATATGACGTCCTTAATAATTTCTTGCTTATTAATTCGAAAACTACGACTCTCTCTGATATAACTGTGTGTAATTTCAAGAATACTTTAGTCTATACAATCAAAGCAACTGCAGCAGACAAAATTTTATCATTAAATTACACAAGAAGAAATTTGTCACGTGCATTTTTCAGTTTGACAGCAATATTCTACACTTTGACAGTAATTCTCAGGAAGTGAGCAAAGTAAATTAAGTAGTATTTAGCTTTTAAATCACGTGTTCTTTTGTATACGCCAGAGTTTTGATTTCTAAGCACCAAACTTTCCCTCTATTTGTGTCAAAGCTATCGTTTTGTTGTCAGAAAGGCTCAGAAACTTGTTGCACATTCAATGAACTATGCACTCAAAAAACAAGGGGGTTTTCATTCTAAAATATTCTTTTTCTGACCTGTGTTTTGTGCCATAAATCTGTGTGTCTGCTATTGCAATAGAATTTTTTGCTTAGAAATCCAGCTGCTTTCTGAAAAAGTATGGCCCAATTTGTGCGTGAGTGGTGCTTAAAATCAGGAATCTATTGTATTATTGAACGCGGAGGTTTACGTACCTGATACCGGAATAAATGCACCTTGCAGCGGATAAGGGGGTTATAGCTGCTTAACTAACAAAACATAACATTGAATGCAGATGGGAAATTTAGGTGAATGTAGCAAAAGCTAACAGTTCTCCGCCACAGTTTCCGTACTTGTAAACCCACAACATTCAGCAGTGTTTCACAACGTCAAACAGATTACTTTGAACCAGCCTACCTTCCTCAGCTATGTTTCCCAAATACTTGTGGTAGTGTGATCTGGTGGTTCAGAAATGTGATAAAGGCAAAGTTTAAATGAGTTTGAACTGAGGATATCTAAAGTAGTTACCCATATCAAGGAGATGTATTATCACTAAATAATTCATGTATCTTCATTTTGAAGCATGCGGGCACACATGAAAATTTTGGTGGATCCCCAGTCGTTCCGGAACCTCACTTCAAGCTGATAACCATCGCCATTGTATTATCCACCCTAATTGTTGGAATATACCTTCCAAACAGTAAGTAACGTGTCGGCCTCAATAAGGCCTCAATGGCTTGGCCAGCTATGCTGGGGAACATTAAAACACGGCTTTGATTTTTGTCGACTCTAATGAAATTGACAGAATTTATGATTTTATTTTCTGGTTCAGCAGTCAGTCATCGTCTTATGTTTCAGTTGAATTCATTTTGGCAATAACTGGAGCTACCATGGGGGCCATGATTTGTTACATCTTCCCCGCTGTGCTCTTCATAACGCTTATGTCCATGTCGAAAAATAGCAGCAAGTCAACAGCTCAGGTAGAAACTTCTCAGTGGTACAAAAGCGGGAAATCGTAATTTTCACCGCAGTTATCATAAATCGGCAAATAGCAAATCTTAAACTGAAGTTTTAACTTTTTATTTGGTTGCAACCTGTGTAAAGGACATAGGTGACGGATGCCTGCCAAATAATTTTCTGTTTTGATATATTTCAGCTTGTACTATTTCTTGGTGTGACTATTCTGTTAGCAAGTACTTACACTACCCTGTATGCCCAAGACCAACATGTGCCAGACACAATGGAGTCCGTTGTTAAGGTAGCTGAGCCACAGCCAGTCAAACCGGTTGGGAAAGATGAAAATAGCATGGTGGCTGGTGATTCTCCCAATGTTCAGTCCAACGATAATATTAAAAAAGATGGTATGCGATTGTTTGATCCTACTTGTTATGTTAAAAATAAATCAAATATCTGAGTCGTATTGAAAATGTGAACCGCATATCAAAAATTTCTTTCAGGAGATGATGTCATTAAAGACAAAGACAAAACAGGTGGAAATCAGGTTGAAGAAAATAAACCTGCAGAAATTCAAAAAGACGATAGAAGACAAGAGCCTCCAAACCCCCATGCGCCTGTCGATGATAGACTTCAATCAAATGAGGAGCTGAAGGAAGAGGTGAACTGTTCTCGCATTTCAATATTGAGCAGGGTAGGGTTCAGGGACAATTACATCCAAAGATGATTTTACTAAAAGTTGTCCTGTTTTCTGTAGGTGAAAGTGGAAGACAAAAAGGATGGTCAAAATGTGGATAAAAAACTGGAGGACCAACGTCCAGAAAAATCTCCTGAAAATCAAGTAAGTGAAATAAGTAGCCGTTATGACAATGGAGGTTGGGGTGTTGAGCAGCAGAATAATGACGATCTATTTTTAAAATAATGGTATTTCCTTTACTTATGTTTTCGAGAACCGGTGTCATTGTCAATGTTAGTTGTTATGAAATTGGATTTAGTGTTGTGTTGTCGTGTGAACGAAAACGCAAGAGGCATACCGCTCGCCGCGTATCAAGTGCTCTCTCTGCTGTTCTGACCTGAGGGGGGTACCCCATCCCTGCCCGGGGGGGTACCCCATCCCTACCTGGAGGTACCAACCAGTGGACGTACTATGGAATGGAGATGGGGTACAACCCCCCTCCCCCGTTAACAGACAGACGCCTGTGAAAACATAACCTCCCGTCCTACTACGTACGCGGCTGTAATAAATATTCTGTGCTCAAGCCCAGCAATCTATAACGGACCGGTTTAGCATAATCATTTTAAATGCATGCTAAGAAATTTACATTTTAGGGAGTGGACGAGAAAAAAGATAGCGGTGTAGAAAATAAGCCAAAACAGGATATAATTCCCGTAAAACGGAAGGTGAATGCCACCGGTGAGAAGACTGAGAAGGAACTTAAAGAGGCCAAGGTCCTTTTAGAAGAGTTGAAAGAACAGAGAGATGAGCAGAAGAAATTGCTCGACGCACAAAGAGAGCTTATAAATGAACTGAAACAACATCAAAAGGAAGCCCATCCAGACATTCAGGTGAGACAGGTGGCAAATCAATTTATTTTGGCTACAACAAGAAAAGGCCATCAGTAGCGTTTAGTACCAAACTTCGTTGTTTGAATCTGCGTGAAATCATGTATAAGTCATAAGTTCTACTTCTAAAGTTGGACCAACAAAAAAAAATTGCCGCAAGGTATTTTTGTTTTACACCACAGAATCAGAAACCAGCAGGTGATGAAAATGTGGGATTTCATCATGCAGGCGGTGTAGCGCCTCACGGTGATGGAACCGTCTTGGCTGCAAATGTAAAGAAACAAGTTGAAGAAGAAGTTGCGAAAGTAGTAAAGAACGCAGTCGATGCACAACAAGAGGAACAGCTACATAATATAGCAAAGCAAAACCATCAAGACATGTTGGAAAGCTTAGATGGTCAGAAGCAACAATTAAATCAACTGCCAGCAGAAGTTAACAATGGTGGTGTGGCACAACCCAATGTTCAAGCTCAGCAACAACTGGGACTTGATGCTGGTCCTGCTATTGGGCAGGGTGGAAACGTTAACTTCAAGCAACAACAAGCTGGTAACATACCACAGAATGCAGCGAACCAACAAGTGATTGGACAGCAATCACAGGACGCACCCGGCAATATTCCACCAGTAGTTGGAAAGCAGCCACAAATGGTTGGCCAGCAACCTCAAAGGCAGGTTGGTCAACAAGTACAAGCTGACCAAAACCCTCAAGTTCAGGGTGCCGCAAATAATTTTTATGATGGCAAAAATAAACAGCCTATTGACACCTTAGATACACTGAAATTGGGTCAGCAAAATCTTGATCCGCAAATACAAGCTAATAATAACCCCGTACAGGGTCAAACAGCCCAACGGATGCAGGATGCAGGGCTGAAGCAACAACAACCGGCTGTACAACAAAATGTACAAAACAATGTGATACTACCGAATGTTCAGAACTTAAACAAAGTTGACATCGGAAAACAGTCGATTAACGACCCCATGAAGAATAAAAGATAGTCATAAATAGGTCAAGAAGCGGGTGTCTACACGACATTTTGAGTGGTGATATTGCTCTGATGTTCATGTACATCATATTGCAAAATCTTCAGTCCGTGTCGAAACTAAAAACTCGAAAAATGAGATTTCCAGCAAACACTATGAATTTGGAACCCTCGAATTCCTTAACTACTTCAGAAGGACACAGCTCACAGTCCTTCAATTATGTTGTCTTGCTGGTGAAAAAGAAAAATACCAAGTTATTGGTAAAATGCAAAATTCCAGAAACTAGAAAGATTTACGAGCTAATAATTAGTGTGAAGGGTGTGTGGTTTTGGAGTAAAACCCTTTTACCACAGTACAGGAGAATTGATCATTCGTGACACTTCCTTTTGGAAGTTTTTTGCCATATTTTCACATAACAGACATATCCTGGGACTTATTTTGGTCATTTTTAAATACATGCATGTACATGGCCATTTCAGTACTTCTCAGAAAAAAATACCCTTTCAGAAAATCAAAGCTTTTTTCAATGAATGATTTAGTCTTTGCCACTTTAGTCTAAAGAAGATAGGTATGTAGGCCACATCATGGGCCAACTTCATTGGTCATGTGCCAAACTTAGGGGTATGCCTCAGGATCTTGAATGTCAAAAGTACCCTTTTGACATTTGTGAACTGTTAAAGGGCACATAGCATTCACTTACTGGATCAGGAATCAGTCCATACGTGTAGCCTTGGGTGCTCTACATTACCTATTTTGGTTTATTGTCTTTCGAATGAAATTCGATAAGTTTAGGTGGTCCTGCCCATGGAATAGTGACCAAAACTGTACACAAAACTCTGCCAAGGGGTGGTGGGGTTCAAGGAGTGGTATGGGTCAAGGGGGTATGGGGGTGAGTGGGTGGGGGTCCAGGGGTGTGGGGGTAGGGGTGATGGGGTCAAGGGGGTAGGGGGGTCTAGGAGTGGTAGGGGTCAAGGGGGTATGG
>JBCAUG010029331.1:0-10330 GCA_038406175.1 Haplosyllis leylae
TGTTCAAAGTCATCACTGAGAGTGGTAATGGAGACATTTACATCCTTAGACATAATATCCAAAAAACTTATAGACTCGATGTCATCTTGGCTAGGTGTTAATACCTGGTAGGACATGGATGAGTTTGTGTTAAATACTTCGTTAATGAATATTACACGACAAGTTCCGGTTACAATTCCACATTCATTGGTGTATCCGAACCATCAATATAACAAATTTGATATTTATCAACCAGTCGAATAGATCTTAACAATAGCCTGTTGTCATGGAGGTTACGTGAGTAAGCATAAGATTTCATTGCACAATTGTGCCACGCCAATTTATCAATTCAAGAGCCAAGTGATTATTCGGTTTAGAAAATTTATATTCTAATTGAACAACTGTTGCTAAGCGACGGCAAAAACAATGGAAACGTAAAGAGGCCTGCGAGACTTGTAACACGTGGTATGTAATTCAATGAATATACGGATCCCATTGGAAAATTTCCATTAACCTTACGCCCTCTTTTTCGCTACGTTTAATTTCGTTTCATGAAAAGCTAAAAAGTTAATTTCCTTTTCGTGAAAAGTGAGGCATTTCACTACGTTTTATGAAAGCATTGAAGTGTTTCAGACACTCTGCTATGAATTTGAATTATGAAAAGTGCTTTTTTCAGGAGCTGTAATTCTTTTTAAAAGGTGAATTCTCTACATTAAACTTCAAAAATGGACCTAATGATTTTTGTCAAAAGGAAATGGGGAGACATCCATTGCTGGATCTGGAAATCGGAACACCAACCCTATGTTTTGCCAAAATCTCCCCAATACCCCATAAAATTAAAGAATATCAAAAAGTGGAGAAATTCACTTTGGTGACTTTATAGCCTGCAGTCAGGGGTAGATCCAGAACTTCTTCTAGGAGGATGGCCAACCCCCAACTGGGGGTGACTACTGAATATATCGGTAAATTTTCAAAGAAACTGTATGAAATTAAAGAAATTTTGGTCAATGGGGGGGGGGCGCATGCCGAGAGAGCCCCCCTAGATCCGCCATTGTTTCTACGTTGGGTGGAATCCAATCCACATGAGGCTAGATTGAGCTGAAAATCGAAAAACTGAAAAAAATCTAGAGATCTGCATTGCAAAACTCAGAAAAAATAGATCAAAACTAAGAAAATTAGATAAAGATCTGGACTTGGAAAAATTAGATCCAGATCTGGATTTAGAAAACTCAGATAAAGGTCCAAACTCAGATAAATTTGATCTAGATCTAGACTTAGAAAAATTAGACTCAGAAAATATGGAGAAAAAAAATCTTCCTCCACAAGCCACAAAATATTTTCTTGGTGCATGTTTACTTAGATTCGTCAATGATATCTTTCTTTCCTTTTAGGAGTCACAACAAAGTGAAATGTGAGTGGATTCCTAGAGCGTCCATGGATGTCACTGTTTCAGATCAGGTTGCACATTGCGGGATCCATCCGCATGTGCGAGTAGGTAATAATTTCAGTCGGGTCTGTGGGTGTATGTGTGTATGTGATGGTGGGTGTGTGTCTGTTTGTCTAGACCCACTTTTTTCTCATTTTTATCCAGTTTTCAAAGAAGTCACTTGCTATCACCTGTTTTCTGACAAGTGGTGCATATTGGACCAGTGGTCACTATGCATATTGAGTGATTGGCCAAATACCCAAAAATAAATTATACTGCTTTCGGGTTCAGCAATATGTCAGATCTTTTAAATTGTAAAATATTAGCTGCTAGATTTGTATTAAATTTGAAAAAGTGAGAAAAAAACTTTAGATGCCATGTTTCCTATTGATATTCTACTATTTGTCATGAGTTTATAAGACTTTTGCCAGGCACTAAAGGGTCCACATCCCATACTGTATAAGACCCGTGAAAATGGGCTCAATTTGCATTCAAACCAGAGACTTCATCATGTTAACTGTGAAACCATTCGGGGGCCATATGGATTGCGTTGGTTACTTTATCCGAAATTGCCAACGAATTTTGGTTTCCTTCTAATGCTAAAAGGCTCACAGTTATAGAAAACAAAATGTAATCAACTTATTGAATGTGCCCATATTCATTCCTCGTTCAATTTTTCACTCAATGTACCCCCCGATGTATTCTCTGTCTGATGGTACTTTGTGGGTCTTAATCAAGTTTGTGTTAAAACCAAAAAGGAATAAAGAAGTTAATGGAAATAAAGGAAATATCAAACCTTGCATGTGGGGACAATCTAGTTTTTCACGATAAGCATTTCTGTCAGATCTGACAGATCTAGAGGTGGATTTCTACTCCTTGTTCTTGTATATATTATTCTTTGATGAAGTTTACATATTCTCGCAAGGCTCAGCAAACTTAAATGACACGTAACTGTAAAATCTTAATTGTGATAATTCTTAAAAATTGCATTCTATTTCTGACAGATCTGTCAGATTTTCTTATCGTGAAAAACTCAAAGGAGTCCTCATCACGACACCCCTGCTCATTTTCCAATATTCCCCAAAACTGCTCTTACCTGATCATGTTTTCTTTGGCTGTGTCCTCGAACTTCCTCTTGACCATCTCCCAGAAGTCCTGGATCTCCTCGATCTGTGTTCGGGTGAACGGGATCCGGGAATCTATGTCGTTCTTAGCAACAACCACATTAGATGCATGAGAGCAACCCATCATCTTACATTAATCTGTTAATGTTATGTAAATCCATTAATCCTAATTAATCTGGTAATCTTACATTCGGTTGATCTGTTGATCTTATGTTAATCCGTTAATCTTACATTGATATATTAATCTGACGTTAATCCATTAGTCTTGCGTTAATCCAATTTAATTAATGTCTCCAAAGCAACTTTCTAGCCTGTTGCGCCAAAACGGCAGCATTTCCTTTAGATGAATTTACAAGTCTTGGGGTTTCATTGTAAACAGTTCATCAGAGGCGCAGTTTTACTTCCGTTTACGTAAAAACCTAATCTTCTGTCGTTTCATTTTGAGCGAAGTGTTCCCATTTTTCGTCACAGCTGTCCTCATATCTCATTCCGTCATTTCCTTCCTCTTTTGTTTGGTGCGCGAAACCTTCCTGCAATATTAATGGTTTGGTCTCCTGCGCATTTTGACATATGACAATACGATGACATTAACCATCGAAACTCAGATCCACAGTGTCTGTATTCCCACTTATCGGAAACAGAAATAGATTGCTTATTGTTCACAAGTATCAAGTATCATATCCAACGATAACGAGAAAGTGGGTATTTTTACATTTCTGATGATTCCCGAGTAATGTTACAGTTCCTTTACCTTTCACTTTTCCTCTGTGTGAAAAACAAACTGAGTTAGAAATATTAACTGTTTATCTTCCACACCTGCGGCCCAGGAAGGAACCTGGATTAAAGATGTTCTGTTGCTTCTCTGAACTCTGGTCTCACAATTTTTATATCCGCACTTTAGACCACGATGATGGCTGGTTGTGACTAATGGAGAAACTGCATCGTGACTGTTAATTATGACGAGCCAGTAGCTGTGTGGTAGTAGAAAGCATCTCAACTTTTGTTCACTTTATGCCCAGAGAAATGTCGTGCAGCTGATGGACTAATTAGTAAACCACGAGATAATCCACGTACTATGGAAAGTAAATTGTCCTGTAACGTTACGCCTCATGCTGCCTGCAAGTTATGAATAGATTCTTTGCTGTTACATAGATAATTCCTATTTACGTATACATCACCTATGTAACCGCCTGAACGTCTCTAATGAGCCAAATATAGCAATAGATTATACAGCAGACTGAAAGTCAATATACGACTAATCCGTTCTATCTTTAGACAGACACCTGTAAACTATGCATAATCCTGTGTCTATTGACAAACTCCGTCTTTGATCGCTTCACATGATCTTCTTTGTTGTTTTATATAATGTCTTATGTAAAATTCTCTTTGTTGTTAAACAATGCAGTTTCCCCATAGGCTGTGGATTGTTGCATTTCCCTGTTGTGTTGTTGCGAGTCTCTTCCAGTTCACGTACCTCAAACATGCAAGTCTTCATTCAGAAGCAGCTTTTCCGTATCAGTCCTTTTGTGAGAATATGGTAAAGCTGTTTTAGATTCAATTCGCTTTTAAAATCAACATCCCTGTACATGACAGCTCTTTGCATGTTCTGTAAAAGTCCGAGCTATTAATTGGCTCAAAGGAGCCTCGTTCTAATTGATACTTCCGGTCATAGTTGTTGTCCTGGAGATAATGGACCTCGTTTTCACTTTATGAACCTTCGTGACAAAGTGATGGGATCCTCTTTCCAGACAGACCATATCCTGTTTTGTTTTCTCGATTATTTTAGATACCCTTTCTTTATTAGCCGCATTTCTTGCATGTTTACTCTCAAGGTTTCTCCGAACTCTATGTCTGAACTCTTTCTGATATCCAGGTAGAATTCAGGTAAAAAACCTAAAAAATAAAAAGGCAAAATAACATAATACGTTCCCACGTCAACTTTCAAACTATAAATTACTGCAATAATTTTTGAACAATAAAAGGCAACTTTGAGAAGAGAAATTAAAAAGGAATCATGAATACGTTTTCAACACAAAAAGAGAAGCTATTGTTTTGCCGCCTTTGTATTTCTACAGCAAAGGAGAATGCAACAACCCTCTGTATACTTTCGCAAAAGCTCAATGTAAAGTATGAAATACATGACAAATTGAGATTTATAGAAATTAAGTGGTGTCTGTACAGGTGAGACAATGCACGGGGTGAACTCGAAACATTTTACTTCCCTGTGCTTTACAGGCTTCACTACAGGTGCGATAATGCATAGGGTGAACTCGAAACGTTTTACTTCCCTGTGCTTTACAGGTTTCTCATCAGGTGAAGCAATACACAGGATGAACTCGATATGTTTTACTTTCCTGTGATGTGCAGACTCCACTACAGGTGAGGCAACACACGCGTGAATTCGGGATGTTTTCTCCCTGTGCTGTACAGGTTCCTCTGCCGACGCGGTAATGCACTGGGTGAAATCGAAATGTTAACTTACCACACAGCAGTTGCATTGTGATAATTATTGGACTATCATAGATCTAAATGTTAACGGGATAATATAATATTCTAACGTTTAAAAGATTTAAAAACCATGAATCAAACGAGGAACTGAAGGGCATGTTAACTTTTCCATCCTAAAAGACAGAATGAATGGTTTTGAAACGGGATGTAGCCACACATAGTATGAACAATACCGCTATTGCTGGAAGCGATAAGTACTTAAAAAGCAAAATATACAGATAGGTAGGTGTACATATTGCACAGGTAAACAGAATACATTGACATATCAATTTATCAATCATTTATTCTTTTGATCTGGCTTCTCATCTGTGACTATTTATGAGTATAATATATGTACCTACATTACCAGAAATAGCAACAACAACAAACAGCTTAATGGACTCTAATAGGAAATAGAAAGGAGCGTGTATGATTCGGTGTACTGTATTTTAAACTTGTCAAATTAAACGTGTACTGAGTCTATTTTGAGGCGCATCTCAAAGATGTATCTTTGTCATAGGTGTTAATGCGTCAGCACTTAGAGATATTCGGAACAAGTACAAATCAGTGTTAAATATATAATGTGTATTTGATAATGTTTGATTAAATTTACATTGTCTTGGATATTATGGACATAATTTGATCACTCGTCAGTAAAAACATACTCATCAGTAAGGACCCTTCTATCAATAAGTGCCCACTGGTCAGTAATGATCCTTTATCAGTATAAGTATCCACTTATCAGTAAGGGTCCTTCAATCAGTAAGTGTTCATTGGTCTGTAAGAACCTTCCATCAGTAAGGATCCACACATCAGTAAGGACATTCCATCAGTAAGGATCCACTCATCAGTAAGAACCTTCCATCAGTAAGGATCCACTCATCAGTAAGAACCTCCCTTCAGTAAGGATCCACTCATCAGTAAGGACATTCCATCAGTAAGAACCTCCCTTCAGTAAGGATCCACACATCAGTAAGGACCTTCCATCAGTAAGGATCCACACATCTGAAAGATCCTTCCATCAGTATGGATCCACTCATCAGTAAAGACCTCCCTTCAGTAAGTATCCACTCATCAGTAAGAACCTTCCATCAGTAAGGATCCACTCATCAGTAAGGACCTCCCTTCAGTAAGGATCCACACATCAGGAAGATCCTTTCATCAGTAAGGATCCATTCATCAGTAAGAACCTCCCTTCAGTAAGGATCCACACATCAGTAAGGACATTCCATCAGTAAGGATTCACTGATCAGTAAGAACCTTCCATCAGTAAGGATCCACTCATCAGTAAGAACCTCCCTTCAGTAAGGATCCACACATCAGTAAGGACATTCCATCAGTAAGGATCCACTGATCAGTAAGAACCTTCCATCAGTAAGGATCCACTCATCAGAAAGGACCCTGTATCAGTAAGTGTTTACTGGTAGTAAGGACCTTCCATCAGTAAGGATCCACTCATCAGTAAGGACCCTGTATCAGTAAGTGCTCACTGGTCAGTAAGGACCTTCCATCAATAAGGATCCACTCATCAGTAAGGATCCTTGTTAGTTTCATCTCTCTGGTGAGGATAAGCAGACAGAATTATAAGGAGATGTACTTTGTAATAATAATAATAATAATAATTTATTTTCTCTTGTTGTACATCAATTCACGTTATTGGTAACATGCATAAACTAAACGCCAAAGTTTAGTCAGTACAAGAGAAGGTAGATCCGTAAACCTTAGGTTGTGCTTGCGCTTGATCACCTGTGAATTTTGAATAGCGTTAATTTAAACAAAGAAAGAATGAGAATAAAACATTAGATAATATAATAACATAGTAACATCACCGCAGTTCAGGTAATTTACAGATGAATTCACATAAAAACACTACTGGTCCCAGGATGATGCATTTCAAATTTTCATACTTAGATCTTACTATATACCTTGGTTTCTTTTTTGTTGTTTGTTACTCTTGAAGTAGATCAGTTTCTCTGACAACAGCTCCAATTCTTACAGGATAATAAATAAATAATTTGTTTCAGATTCTCGTGACTTAACTAATAAATATATGATAAATAGCCGGCTTTCTACTATGCCTGTTTCAAATAATCATGAAATCAACAAAGCCTCATAAAATGATAACTCAAAGACAAGTTTTACTGTCTGACATTCGGTCTTGTCATGCGTAATGTTTCAAATATTCACATTGCTTTTCAGAATTCAGGACTGTCACTTCGGTTGTGTTCTTTGGTTGAATATTTGTTCTTTTTGTTTTTACAAGGCAGGTGCCTAGATAATTGAGTGTTGTAACGAAACAACTCAAGACAGTTCTGACAGATGTAGTGCTTTAGTTCACTATGGACTCTCATATGAGCAGCAAGGTTTCGTTTGTCTTTGGTCGTGTATTCGCACAGTTTGCACTTTAAGCACTTATTGCATGTACCGTGTGAACAGTGATGCATTTTAATTTTTCTATGACCCATTGCGTGTACATCACGATCACTGGCAAACGGAAACCTTTTATTACAGATATCACACTTGTATTTCTGCTCTCCGTGTTTGTACTTGTGACGTTCATAAGCACTGGGGGTAGAGAATTGGGCCTGGCAATTGTTACACATTACTGGTCCATGAGTAGTCTTGTAGTGATGATTTAGCTCTGACACAAAGCCAAATCGGCTATCACATTTAGGACAGTTGAAGTTTCTTTTACATTTCTGTTTTGCAGGATTTTTTCTAAATCCATAAGATTTAGAAATCTGTAACTTGCCTTTGGGAATGTCATCAGCATCATCTGGCACATAGTCTATTGTTTTATCACTGTCATCAAGGTCGCTGACGATCTCATCGGGTCCTTGTTTGGCAGTGGCTGGAGTGATAGGTGTGTTCACTGATTTTTTTCTGACTCCCAGAACAGGGTGGGGAGCGGGTGGGGGTTTTCTACCTTTCAAGTTTGCTGTTATTTTCATCTGTATGGTGATTCTCTCTTCTGAAGGTTCAGTCTTCACTGGCACCTTCATTTTGGGTCTAGTACTGTGTGTAGGGCTGGCACACATATCGTGGTAGAATACAGTTCTTGTTACACTGCGCCAAACTCTCTCTGTTAGATAGTGACGTTTTCATGTTCTCAATGTACATGTTGGTGTCACCTCTGATTTATCAATAGATGTATGCTGAATAAGATGGGGAATGCTTCTCTTACATGGTTCAGCATTCACAGAGTGATCTTCACTACTTAATGTAGCAGGCATGGGAGATGATGATGGTGTAGTTGAGGTCCATTTGTTGATCGTTTCTTGATCAAGGGGATCAATAACTACAGACAAGTTATGCAAACTTTCTGTTTCCTGTTCAGTCATCGGTATTGATTGAGTTGGGTCACTGCCTGCATCCGGGGGACCGTTTAGTTTTGGTTTTGCATACTTAGCAATGACACAAGCAGATAGTAATCGCAATGAAGATACTTTATGTTTATTTGTAGTATGTCAAAGCGGATTACAGATTATTTTGCACAAAAATATTTCAGAACAGTTATGTTCAAAGAACGTTTTATGAAACAGGTGCACAGCTGATGATCATTTTACAGCATTTTGAGTACCCTGAAACAATCGATAACTTTGAAGTTAAAATTACTGATAAAATTCTGCTTGACGCTTCCCAAAAGTCAAACAGTCTGAAGATACATGTGGCTTTTGTTCAACTCAGCAGCGGTCTTTGTTCCTTTTTGAACCGTTTCATTAATGGCCAATCAAAGAACAGTTAGTACTTACGATTGGCATGTAACGTAACCTTGGTTTCCGAACGTCTTTTTAACTTTGATTGTAAAGTACTTCACTTGATTTTGAATCTGGATTAATTTCCTTAAGAAGAGGCAGCTTTGATGGTGCGAGATACGTTCTTGTTGTGCGTGACTGTTCTTAAACAGCTTCCCTATTCGATTGATTTTTATGTAAGAGAATACTGATGAAATTAATTCATTGCTCAATTAGCATCGTTTAAACAAAGGATTCTATTGTCTTTTTGTAATAACAAGAAGCCAGTGTTAAGTTATTTCTGGAATAGCAATTCACATTACAATAGCTTGGAGGTTCAAGTCTCAACACTCCTGCAAAGCGAGTTTATTTCGATCAGGTAGCAAGGCCCAACCTGTCGAAGAGTGGATATGGTTTCATTCTATTTTTTCACGATACACATTTCTGTTAGATCTCACAGATCTGACAGATCTAGAAATGGATTTTGATGCCTTGCTATTGCATGCGTTAATTATTTGATGAACTACACACAATCTAGAAAGTAATGGATATATCAAATAACACTTACTTTTGAAATTTAAATTGTGACAATTCTTAAAAATTGCGTTTTATTTTATTTCTCTCAGATCTGACAGATCTGACAGATTTGCTTATCGTGAAAAACTCACAGACTTTACGATTCGAAATGTCTGAAGTTTCTTGAAGTTTTAAATGTAATGTACGGGTTGTTTGCCTGATTAAATGTTTGTGTACACTGCTGTCTATTCCCCTGTTTTTACAATTAACGAACAGGCAGTCTTGTTCCCAAGGTTAATGTCGTTTTGACTGATTGGTCTACGCAACTGATAAGAAATGGTAATGAGAATCGTGATGGTAAACATTCTACCATCATTTTCATTTCCTTAACTCCTTTGTTTAATCTTTTTTGACCTAAAACACGCCCTGAAAACGACACCTGTGTTTTACAGTTACCACTGGGTAATTTGACACAACTTCTGTGGCAATTAGATATAACTTAACTACTTATTCTATTGTGAGACGACAGGTAAAATGATAACAATACCGACCTAATTCACGTTCTGATTGTTGCTCTACAGGTACGCGTTTGAGAACGTTGAGAGATACCAGTTTTTCACAAACACACAAAGTTGGCAATGTCAGCATTATTGCCAACTTTGTATTCCCATACAATTGCAGTTTTCTTCCTTATTTTGACCAACTGATGCAAGTAAATAACAAAATTAGAAATCAAGGGACCTATGATTATTTCATTTCAAGGTTCAATACTTTATTGGACTGGTTGATTTTTAATGGCAGAGCTAAAACCAAGTTGGCAATGTTGGCATTCTTGTATTGCGGGGGAGTTTGTGCAATTACACATACCGTAGCTAATTTAATCTTACAGAAAAAGCGTTACTTTCAGATTCATGAAATTATGAAAGTTAAAAACTTTTAAGGGTCTCGTCTATTCATAATCACAAGCAATTAAACTTGTGAATCATAAATTGACGAGACCTTTAAAAGTTTTTAAATAAGTTAATAACCACGGCCTTTGTTGATTCACAGAATTAATGTGTTCT
>JBCAUG010029342.1:0-24549 GCA_038406175.1 Haplosyllis leylae
GACCATTGAGGCCTCAAATCAGAATTCTTTGCAACTGTCGCAAATGTCAGAATCACTTGAACCTCCTTCAGGGTGATTGTGATGATCGAATGAAACCGTTGCTAGGCATGACTACTCTCTTCTTGCCATATTTTTCCATTGCTCCTTGCATGTTTCTCATGTAAAAGCACACTTTTATGGAAACTGAGATACATTTATCCAATAATACTCCAAATACGGAACAATATAGAATCAACTATCATTTCATGAAATATGTATGAATGATGATCGCGATAAATTGGCATGTGTTCAAGCATTTGCATCAACTTTAACTTCAACTCTCTTGGTTGTGTCAATGCAACGTCCTACAAGCTGGTGTAATTATAGTATGTAGGAAAATATGCAATATCTTACTGCATCTACAACGAAAAATTAGGTGAAATAACACTGCAGTTCATACTTTGAAGACTTTTGTTTCTTTCACTGCTTAATCAATTGTACAGATAGGGAACACAAGAACCCTTGTGCATAATTCCCATGTGGGAAGCTTCCACATACTAAAACATAAAATTGCACCATTTTGAGTTACCTTGTAGCAATTCATAATACATATCCTCCATTGCCGTGTCTTCTCATCAACTAAAGTCACATCACCATAAGTTTCCCATAAATATACTGAATGTTTTTGACCAAGACTGTACTGGTAACAATGATTGTCAGAACTCGTTTGGTATCAAGATATGAACTCAAAATACCAATTAAATACATGAAGAAGGGATTTGGTTTTAAGAAATAATTAATTGGAAACAAATATACAAATGTAAAAATAACTGTACTCGGATTGCTGGTAGAAGTCACTTATCAGCAGTTAAATCCAATGGCTGAAAAACTAAGAATGTTGGTGGATACTGTACATAGGTCTGAATACCATAGCTTCCTATAGCCACTGAAGACCCTAACTTATGTCAGGTTAGGGGATATGATAGCCATCCAATCAGAGCTCTGGAAAGTTTCCAGTGAGTGACATAGATCTCTAAGTCAGTTTATTTCCATAAATGCTATAATCTATGTCAAAATTTAATGGATTAACACTGGATATATAACCTGAACCAGAAACAGATCCAATTAGTGCTTAAAACAGAAACACACTACTCCGTGGTAACATTAATATTAAACAGTGGCTGTATTCTAAATTACATAGAGGACATCGAAAACTGCTCACTTGAGCTGATTGCGTATGAGGTACAATCCTCTTTCACAGTCTTGCAATATTCCCTGACCAGTTAGTATTCGGGTGAAAATTACTATCATTGGCCTGAATGTGTGTTAGTACAGCTTAATTTGATGCAGGATACAAAAAAGAATAGAATGGGAAATGCAGAACGAAAAGAATTCCAATCAGTGCACGGATATACATGACAATATCAATATCATCCAACTGTCGTGAAAACTGATGGCTGTGGGCTGTGAAACATTGGTTTGATTCAAATCAAGGTTGTGACTACATTGCCTTGTCAATCTAAATCGTAAAGTTGATACGATAAAACTTTCCATTTGTACCAAAGTCACCCTGGTACTGAGGGAAAAAGACATATCATTGTAGTCGTTACCTAATTTGATTCCTACCGGTGTGAAATACAGACTATCTAAAAACTGCTTGAAGCCCTGATACTCATTTCTTGAGGGTTCTACCAACATTGTAAAAGAACATTGTAAACAGACCATAATCAGGTAAACTAAGCCAACTGAAAAGATACAACCTGAAGTATAAGTGTGTACCATTTAATATTATTAGTTAATATCTCTATGAAGTGGCATCACCCCTTTATATCCTACCAGGTTTCAGACTTTTCTCGAACCGACAGTATTTAAGTTGACCAGTAACTGAATTGTCAATCAGGTTATTTTTGCCTGTCTCCTGGACATCATTCTTGTTCTGATATGGCAATTTTATTGAATATAATATCATGGAGTGAAATGACATAAAGAAACTATCTGTGTTAAATCCTAAGAACTCTCTACTACCTTCATTTGTGGTCATTTCTGTACTTGTGAAGCTTACAGATTAAAAGAAATTGAGGTCTACTCGTAATATATGACTTCACACAATTTGTTTTTACTCGTAATATTTGACTTCACAAAACAAATTGTGATTTTAAACCATCCACTCTGATAAGGAGAGAAAGATAGTACAATACTTGCCTATATTCATAGTGAATGGTATGTCCTGAGACTGGTAACATTCCAACAGAAAAAGTGAAACCAGAATATATCTTAAGAAACAACTGTTAAAAAATAAAGCTATCGCCATCTTTCACACATCATTTGAGTAGTTGACACCAATCCTGGATTCTTGAATTTTTCTGACTACAAACTTCAATTTTTGTTTCTTGTTAATTTGACATGATATAAGAGTATCCATAAGCAGCGGGTACGTTGTCTCTCTAATCACCTCTACCATCTGCAGACCGTAACGTTCCCCGTCTAGTCAACACAACACAGTTGTCTCATCCGTTGATTCGGCAGCAGCTTTACTTTTGGACATCAGCACTTTGTGTTCACTTGTGATTACATTGTCACACCCAGATTACACTCTGCATGTGTTTCTTTATAAGGTGGATTCTCTCCAGAGCAGGTATATAGCTTTTTAAATTGTATTGATTCCAGCATTTGAACCTAATATCATCAATTACTGGTACTGACGAATGAACTAGAGCTAAATTAGACAAGATATAACAAAAGAGAATTAGTTCAGGCTATTGTAGTTGGAAACATTCCACTCAACATCTACAGGTGCCCAGTTTCTCGGCTTATTTCAAATTATTCAAAATAAGTACACCAGCTGTACATTTTTATAACTTGCACTTCCAATAGAACTTATGCAAATAAAAAGTCTCAACTGAAGCAAGTAAGGAATACTTGAGTTTTAATGTGAAAGTAGATGTGGAGGCGCCAGAGAGACCAGATGACTTTGAACTAAAGTATATTTTCAAATTAAGCTTCCCAAATGTTGTTGAAATGTGTGGCGCCTACACTAAAAAATCTGTTATTATCAACAAAATTAAATTTTATCCAACTTGGGAGTCTCCTCCAATCTAATATGTCAGCACTGCAATTAACATTGATAAGACACTTCAGGGCATTGATCTCTTGATCTGTTTGAAAAGTACTTGTGCAAAACACTCATTTGAAAATGTTGCCACCCTTTCGTTAGATCATCTGCTTACAAAAATATTGTCTTTGATGATCACGAGTGGCATGAAATGAATTTGGACAGTCACTCTGATGACTCATGTCATCACAGCTTCATTGGTATCTACGACCACAGTACTATGAACGATATGTTGTCAGTATCTAAAAAAGGAAAATTTTGCGGATGAAATTCGGATGTAAATGTTGAAAGAAGGAAAAAATCAACACAATGCAAATTTCAACTTCTGCGAAAATGTACTGCAAAATAAAATGCAATAATTTGAATGCAATTTTCAGTCTAAATATAGACTTAGTTTTGGAACCATTAGTTTAGAATCTATTTTTACTTTTAACATTGCTTTTGTTGATTATTTCAGAGACTTGAGAGCAAAGAACTTAAAGAAGGGATATTTTTCCAAAAAAAAAAAAAAATACAAAAAAGCAAAACCGCGTGAGAAGAAGAAACCACAGTAGCACTTGGTATGACCAGGAAAAGACATTGCAAACAACTCTAAACAGTTCTAAACAGTTTCCTATGACCTTTCTTGTGAAGATTCGTAAACTCGGAATATTACAGTATAAACAATTTTGCACTTTTTCCTCCATCTCACTGACCTTTACTGCGCAGCTTTATAAGCACAGCTGTGCTGAAATACATGAGGACTTTTTCTTGTATGATATTTTTATCTCAAGTCTGAAGTTTAATCTGCTTTACAGATGAGCGAAGAAAATGGTCGTGTGGTATTCGTTGAATCATAAAGTTGAATACCTTGTTTTATATCTTTTATCATATTATCATAAGTTATAGAGAATTTCCTTTAAAAAGCCTATGTGTCTGGAACTTTTGAAAAAGGAATTAGTTAAAAACGATTCAAAGTATATGTGAATTCATCTCACACAAAATGGTTGTCGTCATAGTATTATGTTAGCATTGTAGTATTATTAGTATTGTACCTTAATGTTTAAGCATAATCTTATTCGATCTTAACACCTTTTTTCATCAAGACTTCCCAATATGTACACTATTATACTATCATTGCACAGGATGGTCTTGCATACACCATATAAAATCATTGATACCAGATTAAAACATTTTGGCTGCTAAGGCGTGATTATCTTTGAGGAAACCCACTGCTCCTTGTCTTTCATGAAAAGTGACACCTGCCAAAGTGATTTTTTTTCATTTTTGCACTAATATTTCACTATGAAATAACAATCCAAATTGTGGCTCAGAAAACTGTCTGTTTCTGTTACTGCTTCTGTTCCTAACATCTACGAGACAGCACTGTAAATGTTATTAACATGTACAGGCTAAAGAAAACACCTACCTATGGGATACGTCTCGGAATCAATTTTTAATTGTTATGGGATCTATCATGGAGAACTGTTTTTAAAAAAAACACCTAAGGGATCTATCGCAGAAACATTATTGTTAAAGAATCACCTCAGAGATGTATCTCAGAAATGTTATTTTTAGATAATACTTCAAAGACACATCCCTTAAGTATTGTTTCAAAATGACATTTCTGAGATACCTCCCTTGGGTGTATCTTTAACAAATAATGCTTCCAAGATAGATCCCCTAGGTGTTTGTGTTTGAAAAATGTCTCTGAGATGGATCCCATAACAATTAAAAATTTATTCCGAGATATATCCCATAGGTAATTTCTGTGAGATATACCTTTGGTTTTTAGCCTGTACATGTTAATAACATTTACAGTGCTGTATCGTATAGGTGTTCACAACAGATACAGAAAGAGAAACAGACGTTTTTCCAACACACAGAGAAACAGACGTTTTCCAACACACTCCACTTCCACTACATATGGTTTTTTTTTGGCAAAATCGCCGGAAGCGATGAAGACCTGTGAACCTGGCATATCCAAGAAGAAGAAAGTGAGTGCCACATTCAGGCTTACCGCGAACTAAAGTGAAAACTTCTCATCTTTGACAAGGAGCCCTCTAGTTATTGGGGCAACAAGAACTCCGTTGGACATTTGTGGACAGTTGTTATATACAATGATCGTGAAAAGATGAAATTTATAGCATAGCAGAAATTATAAGAAATGACGTAATAAAACTAAAACTAAACAAAATTGTCAAAGACGATGTTTGAGGATCAGAATCTATCACGGATATCAATAAATTTCTAATGTAGCATTAGGAGATTTCTTGTGCATTCCGACACTGAATACAAGCCAATTGAATCCCCTGTTTCACACCTTTGCAGAATTTAGACCAAAGGGTGAATAGGATTGTAGCACGGCAGTCCACTGATTGGTTGGCGGCCAATGCGCAATTTTCTGCTAATGATCTAAAAAATAACTTACCAATTGACAAATACTGCTGATCGTGCTTGCAATTTTCTGAAAATGTTCATATCCGGTTTCACTCTATAAGTAAAACTTTCCTTTTCAGTTTCAAACAAATTAATCAATATTTGAACGATTTCCAGCATGCATTCTTTGAAGGTATGTTTCGGGGTGGAAAATTACAGTGATATCAGTTCAAGTGAATATACAAGTCGCTCTTGTTGATACAACTTCGAGAAAGTTCATTCTGCTATGAAGATGAAAGTCTCGATTTCTTTTAGTAAATAGTTATTAACCTACATTCCACAGAGTTACATAAACAACAATTACTCAAATAACCTACGGAAAAATGAAAGTTACAAGAACGGTGGTAATAATATTGAGTTCCACCCGAGACTGACCAAAATGGGCCAAATCAGATCAATGTCGAAAATTATATATTTTTGAGCAAAATAATATTGCAGCTTCTTTTGACTTTTGACTTTTACTTTTTACTTTTTGACTTTTACAGTGTATGTACTAGGCTCTTTGTTGAGTCCCTTTAATTCGTTGTTCATAGCTTAGGGTCGGGAATGGTGGTAACACAGATGAGGTAAATAACATGAATGATGAGTGTAATTTGCATGTGTGAGTCCCACGCGGTCTTGTGTATTATTCAACAGCAAAATGTATGTCAATAGCGCAATTTGCTCATCGTCGCTTGTGGGCGTCAGTGACATGCATAAGTTGCATTTCATTAATTAAGAATGTTTCATTTTGATCGGTGCATGTCCTGTTCAGCCAGAAGCTGTTGAACTCGATCCATGTTACGCACACCAGGACCAAACCCAAACTATTGTTGTCTGTGTTTGCCGGACATGCAATGGAAACAATCGGGCAATTTCTTTGGTGTTATTTTCTGCGTTGTTCCCCAAAGGACTAACGTCTATTGTTATAAGAGTTTTTCGCAAACTCTCCGCAATGCAAAAATTCAAACATTGCCAAATTTCTTTTGGCACTGCCATTAAAAATCAGCAAGTCCAAAGAAGCAAGTCACATTGAATTGTAATCCTCATGTTCAAATTTACTGGCATCAGTTGGTGCAAACAAAGAAGAAAATTGCAAATATGACAACATAAAGTTGACAATATTGCCAACATTGCCGACTTTGTATGTTTGTGAAAAACTCGAATAGGTTGTCAGAGGCAAATTAGCGACGAAGAATTTTCCTTCTTTTCATTTCAGTTGTTTTGTACAACCAATGTTCTCACTTTCAACACAATTCTGGCATTTCTGTACATCGAGGGGTTTTAAAAAGTTTCAGCAAAAAATAAATAAACTTGCCCCCAGTGAGAACTGAACTCACAACTCTGCCAATCTGTCATTCCTTGCCAGTCTCAGATTGTCAGACCCTAATAAAGTCATGCTCTAATGAATTTAGAAATAATCCACATCCAAAAAGTAAAGTAAAGTATTAAACAAATTTCTAGTGATCTTCCATTCAACAAATGTCTGGGTGGCTGAGTGGAATAGGCATCTGACTTCTAATTTATTGATGGTTGGTGTTCAATTCCTACCAGAGGCAACTTTATTTTTTGCTGAAACTTTTTAGAACCCTTGATGTCAATTTTGTACAGAAATGTGAGATTTGTGTTGAAAACGAAAATCTCGAATGGACAAGGGCACATTTTTGACGTTCACTGAGAACAGTTACATCGCCAAGTTATTGCCTGTGCAATTGTTCACTCAATATAGATATTGCGTGTTCTGACTCAATGTTGATTAAAACAATCTAATTCCCGGAATCTATTTAACAGTATCATGGATAAAACCATCAGTTTGACACAACAGTACCCCGTTTGAAACAGATTTTATCGAATACTATGTACCCGGACATCAATATTTGCAACAACAGTTTTCAAGTTCGAGACCTAAAATTTAGTGGAAAAGTAACTTGTAACTTGCATTGTATTAGCTTGGCGTCTAAGAAATACAGTGATTAAGTTTACTAAAGTATTATTACATTTTTGTATTGTCATCAATATTTGTTGGCAATTCGATGGATTGTATTTCATTTTGGGAATAGTATTCATCTGGTTGAACCCATCTTTCGCAAACACAACTTAACGTTGGTGAGAAAGGCCTCCCGTAATTCCTTACGTTGGGATCATCTGTATGACAGACTAACAAGACCTTGGTGAATTATTTTGAAGAACAACCGTGAAGAATTCTCTTCTGATTTTTGTCTAACTTTTTTATAACTGCATCACTGGACTGCTTTCTAGATATCTCCTCCAGATTTAAGTTGATTGTACTTTTATTTTCTTTCCTAATGCTGTTTCTGGGAAACCATGTTCATGTAACAAATATCGAACAATCATATTATTTGCAAAACAAGAAAGTCCTCCTGCGTGAATGCAAGAGGCATACCGTCTGCTGCGTAGCAACTCCCCCGGCTGACTACCCCCTCCTGGCTGAGTACCCCCTGACTGAGTACCCCCTCCGCTGGCTGAGTACCCCCGAGCTGTGGGACTGAGTACCCCCCCAGCTGTGGGACTGAGTACCCCCCAGACAGATCCCCCTGGCTATGTTGATGATCTGAGTACCCCCTGTGGACAGATAGACACCTGTGAAAACAGTACCTTACTATCGTACTAAGTACACAGACAGTAATAATCTCTATGCTGACAAATATCTTTAAATCTGAATTGAAACTCAGATCTTTTGGAAATACTGGATATTTGAAGTGTTTTCAGAAGTTGAAGCTCTTTTATTATCATCGCTGATGGTATTTTTGATTCTATTTATCCATTAAAAATGACTATTATGTTTGATTAAGTAAAAATTGAAAATTCAAAAAAAGAATATACGAGTTGAGTTACTTAAATTGAAGAATTCAACAGTGCTTCATAAATGAGCTTCATGATTTACACATTTTATATATCATTTGAACTTACATGATAATCAATTCATCAGTAGTTAGAAGCATGTTTTGAAAAATAATAATATAATTTCACATTTAAATATAAAATCACACAGAAAATCATAAAGACAGTGCAGATCGTAGTACTTTGCAAGAGATTAAAAAAGATAGAGTACTTGTTGTTCACATACAGATGGCTATCAATTAAATTTATTTCACTAAACTAAATGGGATAGATGGTGATAGGTAAATCTTATTGCACTTTACCTCCATGCTGAATTTTAAAATGTTATTTTGGAGATTATGGAAGTGGCCACCACTCAAAAGTTGTTTCATTTAAGTACTTAATTAGATCTATTTGGTGTGCGCCTTTATCAAACTGAAGGAAACATATCCACTGTACTTGAATTTTTCATGTCTTTTTTCATCGTTGTTACCAACTGTGTATCTAGTACGATGGGAGGTTATGTTTTCACAGGTGTCTGTCTGTTAGCAGGGGAGGGGGGTACCCAAGCCAGATGCAGCCTGGGGGGGGTACCTGAGCCAGGTCCAGCTGGGCACCCCCCAGCCTGGACTGGGGTACCCCCGAGCCAGGACTGGGATACCCCCCTGGCCAGGTCTGAGGTACCCCCAGCCAGGACTGGGGTAAACCCCCCCAGCCAGGACTGGGGTATCCCCCTCCACAGATAGGTCGGCTACGCAGCTGGCAGTATGCCTCTTGCGTTCACGCAGGAGGACTTTCTTGTTTTGTGAATGTTTTTAAATTTCATGTTGGCTAATAGTATTATCTACAATCGGTTTAATTTTGTAATGTTCGGCGTTGAGAGAAGAAGGTAAGCATTTTTTCAAGAATGGTTGTGCAAGCCATTTCGAATCTAATACCTGTCATAATGTATTCTCTTAAAGGTGGCAATGAATTCCCTTTTTGAAACTTTTTCTAATAAATATTGCTTTCTCAACACAACACTGACACAATACAGGCTAATTTGTATTGACTGTAACTTATGAGAGAAAGTGAAAAGATTCATTTGGCATCATTTACATTGCGCGAGTCATCAGCAAATAAATACCATTAAAAATCATTGGGAATTGTCTGGAGTACTTGTGGACATAAAGGATAGACACTTGCATTTTCATAGTTTTTGATGCAAAGTACTGGAAGAAAAGGAAGCAAAAGACGAAACACCATTTAACAATATATTGGTTTATGGCTCCATCGTGTTTCTTTTAAGTTTACAAAGTATACATTTCATTCTGTAATATTTGAATCAATTATTCTGACGAACAGTCACAGCACTGGGACACTGATGACACTGTTTGACATTAGTTTTGACACATCTAATCCACAACAATATTTGTATCATAACTTAGCGTAATTGCATTGTAATAAAAATATCACACTTTCATTACATCATTATGATACAAAAATATTATGGCAATCTATTAGGTTGCATCAACATGGGACTAATCTAATGGATTATGTCACTACTGTGATCGATTCTTATGGTGTTGGTGTTTATTTTATGATAGCAGCACACAAGACAACGATTTGCAAGCTGCAACATACCTAGTTTTTTGTTTGCCGAAATTGATGAACCAATCAACTGCAAACACAACAAAGCATAAAAACCTAGTAATAAATTCACTAAGATACGTGTATGACGTCTCTAGCAATGAAATTTAGAAAGTCATAAGCTCTATTGGTTTTGTGTAAAGTTGAGCTTGTGACCACCAATGTGCTAAACAAGATCTGTAGAATAAGTAGACTTTTTTCAAAAGTTACATTTCAACATTACATTCAGATTAAACCCAAATAAAATGGAATGAAGTAATAATTGTACTACTTTCACGTGATAACTATTATTTTGTATTGTTTGGACGGAATTAGGGTTTTTTTCACTTCTCTTCTTTCTTGGAAGAACTGCGAGAGATGTCTAAGTGTCACTGTCATAATGTCCCAACACACCATTTTATCCAATAAGGTGGAAACCTAGAGATGGCAGCACTGATGGGGGTCCGGTATGAGACTCGCCCAAGAAAATGACTTCAGTAAAATGATTTGGAAAAGAAACATGAACATAAACTTTCGACAAAAATGGGTTTCTCACCATATCTTCGATCACCAAATCAAAATAGGTAACAGCTCTTTTTGAATTAGACAATTCTATGTAATACTAAGCTAATTTTAACGGAAACTATGCATTTATTGGCCTGTCACATCGCAGAGCCTTTAGAAATTTTATTCTTTCTGTAATAAACAACTAGAATCTTTGAACATGAACATTTACTGAAAAAGAATCCTACATATTTCATATGACGCAGCACTGTGAGTTATTTGATCAATCAATTTGGTTTGTTTTCTACGATGGTTGCACAAAAAATTGACTTTTATCATCAAGTAGACTTCGCCTGAATAAATGTAACCAAGAACAGTCAATAGTAAAAGGTCTTCAGTCAACAGTGTCCATAGCATTATTACATTCGCTGAAATGATTTACCAAAACTTATGTCAAATAAATTATACAGCTATTCACATAAACCTATCTGTTTGAGATTAAATATAATTTATCCATAAAAACGTATGACAGCATGAAAGCTCCCGTAGCAGCTGATTAAATTCCATAGGGTAGTCATACAGTTCTCTTCTATTTGGGTGTATAGTTGCATGCAATATTTGTTTGAACGAATTCCCGTAATTTCGGTTGACTCTGAAAACAGGAAAACTGGCCAACTTTTAGGGACGTTCATGTATTGGGCTCCAATACAAAGCATCCGACAAAAGCTATAAATTTTCCGCAACAACTAGTTTCAAACTTGTGGATTGACGACACTTCTTTTTACAGCATTTAAATACAACTTTAATGCTAATTCAAACACCTGGAAAGTCGCGATAAAGGAACTACATAACCTATTGAATATTTATTGAAAAACAGAAAAGCAGAAGTGTCTACAGGGAACTTACTCAATTATTGCACCGTTGAACCTTTCCATTTCAAATTTGACTGCAACAACGAATTGCAGTTTTCAAGTGAAAAGCACAGTAATTTCTCAGTAGCATCGATAGTTATATTCAACAAAGCGTGTAGTCCCGAAAATGTGAAAATTGCCAGCAAAACACAAAAATGACCCGGGCTTTCTTTGTCAATCGAGTTTTCCCAAGTGAATTTGAATTTGTCAAATTAGTTAAATATTAAAGTAACATACCAGTAGTAATAGGGATGGCGGGAAACTACAGGTACCTTATTTTCATATCACTGGTATTCTGACAAAATACCTGTAGTTACTTTCGTACTTGACTAATTTGGCCAATTCAAATTAACATAAGGTCAACAAAGTAATCAACCGGCACAATTGCGAATCTCACAAATTCATGGTAGAAAATGTACCATAAGTCTCGGAATTTCACGCGTATCCTACTTTTTTCTATTTTTCCAACACTAGTTGTTCCTAAAATGCCGTTTTCTACATTACATTAGTAACTTCCAGTTCAGTACAAGTCGTACGTCATCTGCACATTTTGGACGATGGTGTTAAAGCAGAATAAGCCTTGGAAAATTACTTTTTAGGATAAATAATCAGAGGTTGCGTGAAAGGGACAATCCAAAATCAATTATCTTCGAGTAATTGATTTCCATCATTTGCTATAAACTCGTCCAAAGCCTTTTTTGTGCTTAAGTAATCAAGAAGCACAGGTTTCCGGCTTTCCTAATGCTCCCTCTTAAACGTATTTACCATAGTTATGATTATGGAGACATATCGAATTAATAATGTCTAATTTGCCTTTCTGGTGACATAGTGGAGTGCCGCCTTATTAGTTGGTTCCTACATTGCAACATAATTTGTTGAAATTCATTAAAACGCCTGTCTGGAATCCATTACCGATAATTTACTGAAGGAGATTTTTTGATAAAATGGGTCCGTTGAGAGATTGCAAACTGGATTTTGTGGCTGATTTTGACTTGGAGCTTGTCCACAAACCGAATTGATCAGTTCAGGACTTAACATATTCCTCCCAAAGTTGTTAAATGGAATAGTAAGTCAATCAAGTTTTTCCAAAATAACACAAATCTGACATTTCTGGTGTTTTTGTACAAAACTGGCATCAAGGGTTTTAAAAAGTTTCAGCAAAATATAAATATAAAATAACCCTTGTAAAGTCATGCTCTGTTGACTTAGAAATGTGAAGTGCTGCATGAAATAAAGTTCCAGTTAAGGATTTCCTATTCAGCACATGTCTGGTTAGCACAATTTAATAGACATTATGTGAATGTGTTCAGTGAATACACATATTCACTGAATGGTCTGATACTACCATTTCCAGGTGGAATTTGACACTGAAAATTGTTCTGAACATAGATATTAATGTAGTCTAGTAGTTACATCAATGGCAACCTGCAATGGCTTGAAATCAAAAAAAATATTTGTGGATTAAATATTGCATATTAGACCTTTCGTCTCTACTTGCCTGCCTGCTGATTCATACCAATTAGAGCACACTTTGCACATGTATAAATGAAAATTGATGATGGGGTAGAATATTATGGGATGGCACCAGGTATATTAAAAATTTCACCACATAAGATCTTGCCTTTGCATTCATTAATAAATACATATTTCAAAGTAATTTTTCATGAGCACACAATATTGATATCTATATTCAGTAAAATATTCAGCCCCAACTCCCCTAAAAGGTATTAAAACTGAATTGGAATGACATGCACACATGGTCATGTACAGACCACACATGAAGATACGTGGTCAAATATTTGCAAATGGTGCTTAAAATTTACAACAGACCTGCTACTTAACACAAATCAGCAATAACTGTCATAGGGACTGTGAGAACAAATTTGGAAAAGATCAATGTAGTATTACAAAAAAAACATAAACATGTACATGTCATGTCTATGTCCATGTGTCCTATGTAGATCTCATAGGTGTTGGCTAAAATGTCATCAAAACAGCCCTAGATATCATCATTGAAGATACTGGTCAAAAATAATTCAAATTGATTAATCCCAATAATAAGTCATGTGTCAAAATGTCAAAAATGTGTCAATAGGTGTCAAGTGTCAAAAAGTGAAATCATGTGGCTATGGATGAATTTCACAAAAATAAACTTGACACAATGAGGTTCAAACATGAGAACAATTTTGAGGTTGCATGTAAATGCCATCAAAATTGGTAAAAATTTGGCAGACCCAAAGTTGGACTCCTGGATGCCAGAAGGAGATGCCAAATAATCCACCACTTGGACATGCTGAGGAGTGACCATTTAATTAAAAATCCCTTAATGTTTCTACCAATCACTGTAGTTACACACTTTAAGGCAAACATAGAACCACCACTTAAATTCTTTTACCAACAGCAGTCATCAGGGCACTGGTGCATCAATAAATTAGATTTAGTCAGATGTTGTTAGCCATGATTTGATTTATTCTAAGACCCCATACTTATGCCACAGTGCAAATAAAGATTTAGCAAATACATTTTCTGCTTGACTCTTGAGCTATGATGTACTTAAGTTGCATAGCTGAAAAAACATTTCCTACAAATAAAAGAACATGATGGTATTCTGGATGTTCCGATATAGACCAAAACTAGAAAATGATCAACACAAAATTTGTTTAAAGAACATTTTCAGGGCATTTGATGACTATCATGTAACTTCAAAATTAATATCACTTTGTCTGAACTTTATTGTGTCAAGTTATTTTCTCTATGAACTTCATCAACAAAAAAGCTGTTTGACATTTTTGATGTGTGACATATTTATGGTAATATGACTAAAGTCAAACTTGGTAGTGGATGTATTTAGTGAATTCAGAATACAGGTCTGTTCCTTTTAATTCGAACATGGTTAATTCGAAGTTTCACTTAATTGAAACTATTCTCTCAATCTTTGGCAAGGTCCCTATCTCTCCCATGTTAAAAATTACTGTTAATTCAAACACAGTTAATTCAAAGTTCCATTGATCAAAACCACTTTAAGGACTAACCTAGTTCAAAGTAACAGTAAATCGAAGTTTTGGAGCCTTTTAATTTGAAGTTTGGTGTAATTTGAACAAATTTGAATATTTTGAATTAAATCTTATCTTGTTAATCGAAGCCGCTGTACAAACAGTGCCTAATTGATGTTTGCTTTGAAGTCCTCTCAACTCAGATTCAATTGTTTAGTGTCAACAAATACTTGTTATTTTAAGAGTATCTTTATTGTTTGTTCAATGCTGCTAGACCCTTGCCAGCCAGAGGTCCCTTGCCTTCGCCAACACATTGTAAGTTTACAATCTATTGGCCAAGTTAAGTGGTTCACTGAATGGCTTTCCCAGTACATAGCCCCGGGAAGGCTTTTCCCTTGGTCCTCCCATGATACAAACCTTACTTGTGGACTACCTTTATCGTTACAATGGGCACCAGTTGGTTCTGCAGAGCCTTTATCTGTTTTTTAATGTCCTCAATCTCTTGTTCTTTATTTTTCTTTTGGTTTGGTGTTAAAACTTTGTTCCGAATTTCCCATTGCAATTTTTCAATCTTTTTTTGTAGTTTGGCACCCTGTTTATGTAAATCCATCATAAAAAGTGACCAGTTTCCTAAGGGATGAGCCACAGGTGTTGGCTTGCCTTTGATGTGGCTCTCTAACTGGGTCAAAGTGATCATTGGGAATACCAGGTTATCAACAGTTTCGACAATATTAAGCAGCCACCTCAAAGGAGCTTGTGTGGTCCTTTTGACTTTCTTGACAAACCTGGATGCTCACTTTGACCCAATTAGAAAACCATCAAAGGCAAGAAGACAGCTGTAGATCATCCCTTAGGGAAACTTGTTACTTTCTTAAAACAATGGTTCATGGAGGAGGCCAAATTAGCCAAGCTCAGTTAAAATGAGATTTGGACCAATTGGCAAAAGATTTGTACAATATTGAGTTACAAATACAGTCAGTAAAAGCAGGACAACAGGGAAATTTAGGACAGCTTGAGGTGGCCTGGTTGGTTATCAGAGACAGAATTTTAGTAAAAGAAATAGCTCTAACAGCAGCCAAAGCAAGAGCAAGGGTGCCAGGGGGAGAGGCAGAGGAAGAGGCAGAGGCAGGTGTCAGGTGGGTATCATGGGAGCCAAGGGCTTTGCCTTCCCTGGGCATGGTACCGGGAAAGCCATTCAATGAACTGCCTAACTTGGCCAATAGATTGTAAATTTGTGTACAGTGTACAGGGAAGACCCAAGGCAAGGGAGCTCTGGCTGGCAAGGGTCCAGCAGCATTGAACAAACAATAAAAGATACTCTTACTTGAAATAACAAGCATTTGTTGACACTAAACAATTGAATCTGAGTGGATACAGTCTTCAAAGCAAACATCCATAAGGCACTGTCAGTACAGTGCCTTCATTTTCTAATTCGAAGTAGGTATTGTCTAATTCAAACTTTAAATCAAACTCAATGCTAAATCAAAGACTTAATTCAAAGTAACCTTTAATTTGAAGTTTCTTGCAATATTTCAATTACAAGTCATAATTTAGTTCGAATTTCCACTCAATTCGAAGGAAAAATTGGACATTTATGCACTTCGAATTAACAGGAACAGACCTGTAATAGTATTTAACGTCGCTTATGAATTAACCGCTGTCACTGAAATAATTTTCGGTAAAACAAGCGATGGATAAACTTAACCACTTCTCATGGAGAAAACCATGACGTACGAGTTTTTCCATAATCAACTTAAATGCTGTTTTTGGTAGCAATTGGTTTTAGGTTACTAATCTACGATTAGCTGAATTCAAATTACACAAATATCAAGTTGTGTAAGAATTGCACAGTGGGGGCTCATGGATGTGGAACAAAAATACGAAACAGTAAAAATGCAGAACAAAAATGTAGATCAAATAAGTGAAAAACAAAAATTTTTTGTTCCTCTAATTTATGATCCTCTTATTTTTGCTCCTCTAATTTTGTTCCTCTTATTTTTGTTGCTCTCATTTTTGTTCCTAATTTTTATTCCTCATTTTGGTACTGCTTTTTCATTCTTCTCTGACCTTTTTGCCCTTACACTTGTCTGGAAAAATCTCCACCACTTTAAGTTTCGCTTTTTTGTTCTGCTGTGACCTGTTCGCACTTGGGGAATGCTCTTCATTACCTGGCAACCACATTAGTAGTAGGTACTAATGTTTTAGACACAAAGCAACCCATTTACAGCCAATACTAATTGTCTCCCACCACCAGCCACAGCAATCAACTTTTGGCACTTTTTTGTTGTGCAACCAAATTTAAACCACTTACTCTACAAGTCACCAATAACTGACATTTAATTTAACAACACTGCTAATACACTATCTATTCCATGAAAAAAGAGAAAGTCATTTGTAATCTTCAGGTAGTTTTACATCAAAAATAATCTTTCTGAAAATTTGTATTTCACTACCTTCAATGTTACACAATTCAAATAGTTTGTATATATTGTTTATCAGATTGGTAAATAGTTCAGGTTTAATGTTCAAAGTTATCATAACATTCAGTCTTCAAACTTTATCTTTTACAATATGCAATTTTACTCCTAAACTGTCATTGGCAGCAAGCCTGAAACTCTTCAAACCTTGATATAATCAAGCCTTACTGATTATGATTAAATCAAGTGTTAGTTCAGGGATATTTGACTTGACTTTTAACTTTTGCATCAGTTGACTTTTGGACTTTGATGATTTACATAAATTAAAAACACATGATTAAACAAAGTTTTAAGGTCTCTGTCAAGTTAAGGTATTAGACTGGAACCACAGAAGTCCACAGTTCTATCCTCCTCAAGTTTGCCCCCCCCCCATTGCAAAAATCTATTTCTCATAGACAACCATTGTAAACTGCAGTCAGAATTGAGTGATCACTACACGTTCAGTCAGAATTGGATATTCCTCCTCCCGTGTGAATACCATTTGTCTACAAAATGACATATATGTGAGTGGTAAAGATATTTTAACTACAACTATTTGCCCTGTACTATTTAGAAGTATTCTTAAGGAGCAATTGAATGAACAGATAGGTCACTTGAAATACGTCTTAACCAAGCAAGAAACAACTTTATCTGGGAACGGATATTGGGTTGAAAATTTAAACAGGACAGTGGAGTGTAATTAAAGGTAAATTATAGTTTTTATTTCAGAAGAGTTATTACACTCTTCATAGCATTTACTCAGATTTGCTTTGCTCAGATTTTTCGGAAATCAATTGTTTTGAAAATTTACAGTCAAGCACTCTTTCGTTCCACTGAAAACAACATATTTTGTCGCAAGCCTTACAAGTGGATATACATTATCCAATCAATGAGACAACGTTACATGTAGGTTTAATCTTTACTTCCTAATTCTAAATACCCATGCTAAACCTGACAGCTGAAATTGGAGTGCGTCATTATACCTTTGTTGACACTATAAACCATGTTCCCAATAGAATCACGGTAGGGATCGAAGTTGAAACCTGTAGATAAAATTCATCCCCATTTGACACAGGCCAAAAATGTCTCGATACATCCCTGCTGAATGGAGACCATATACTGACGAGGATGAACAAAAAATGCACTCCCATCTTCCAGATCTGCATGGCTTTCCCATTCAAATACCCGAGGTAACATATTTTATTTTAACTCCGTAAAGGTTTTAAATATTTGTGATGAACATGTGGCCTGAAGTGCCAAATAACAGAAGGACTTGTAAGTAACAGAGCAGAAGTAATTGCTCTTCCAACGACAATACTGAAGGTGATATGGATTTTGGTTGATGAGCATTGACATGAGGGATCAACACGGTTGACTGCACAGCAGCAAAAAATATCGTAGATCATCATGAAATAAGCACAAATAAACAAATTGTGTATTTTACTGTGTCTGTACGCAAACCAATAGAACTCCTCATTACATCCAACTTCAGTTTCCAGTCAATTTCTCTCAAGTCCGATCGGCAGAAAACTGAAATTAAACAAAATGATGAGTTGTGATGGCCAGCCAATAGACACACTTTGAGAAAGAATAAAATAGTAGATCAATATATTTTGTTTTGTTTTAGGCTTATTTCACTGAATTGCAAACATTTTCATGTAATGATACATACAAAAGAAATAAGAATTCTGCATGAAAGTGTTTGAATAGGTATTACTAGCATGTCACTCGAAATTATTCCATTAAAATTAATTACAGGGACAGGAGTTCAACACATTGACACCAAAGCATACATTTTCGATCGGTATCACTGCCCCATATTCAGTGTGTGTGAATAATTCAAACCAGTTATTGATAAGAGGCAGAATAGACGAGCAGCCACACATGGTTGTCAAAGACTTACAAGAGGGGAATACGTTCAAAGATATTACACCTTGGTGCGGCCACAATCATTCCTGTTGTATTTCTGCTCACCCCACTGTACCCACGTACATAGTTGAAACTTGCTGGTGGTGTGATGTCATAAGGTCATATAGTTCCAACATCAATGACAACACCATTAGTGATTTCATGGGACTAAAACCTGAAAAATTGTGTTCAGGTCCTGGTCATACTCTTCTTGTCATGGACACAAACGGATTTCTATCACAACTGTTTTGGGATGATGTCAGACAGCAGTTCAACGTGGCACATACCCTGGAGACTAATTTGAAATACGTGTCTCGGATGTGTTGTGTAAAATGCTACGAAATACTTGTCTTAACGTCCACCAGCCCAAATCGTATTGTAGCAATTGAGCTCAGCAATGGCATACCCTTGTGGGACACAGGCAATGAGGTGAAGGGAGAAAAGATTGTGCCAGCAGGTCTGTGTAGTGATGACGCCGGATTCGTTTACGTCGCGGATAACAAACACAGTTGGTTGATTGCGTTAAACGGAACCTCAGGAAAACGAGTGAAAGTCTTCCTGTTGCAGCCTTCCAGGTACATATGGGACATATGTTGGACAATCTCTAAGCCACATCTTATCGTTCTACACGACGATTCCATCAGTTGTTATGATGTAACAAAGGTAGAAATAAACATTTCACTTTTGTACAGCAGTAGATAATTGAGCATGCCTACATTTTAGTTATCAAATTTACCATTTTAGAGCAGAAGTATTAATGAAAGTTTCCTTCTTAGTGTAGTAGATTTTATCCACCTACAGCAACATAGGTATGTTTTAGGAATCACTGCTCCTGGAGACGATTGAACCAAACCGTACCCACCAAGAGCAGAGAGCAGAGATCACCGAAGAACCAATGAGTGAAGAGGAAGCAAAAACGGGTATGTTAACTCAGACACAAACGGACGTCTATCACGGCAAACTTGAGGAAATATACTTCTCGAAATCAAACTTCAGTGAAATAATATAAGATCAATTGCAAAATACTTCTTGATTTTAAACATCATTTAATGTCCATCTGTAAAACTAAATTGCTCTCATTATTAGATTTGTTTTTAGCATTTATACTTCTATACCATAAATTGAAATACTGCATGATGATATTTTCATTGTATTTTTTCAGATGACGAATTGCAAGTTCTGTGCGAGTCATTGAAACATTTAGCCATTGGTAAGCGAGTAAAAAAATCTCTTTACTGAAAGAAATACTATGCTATAATTTCAAAATTCTGAAATCGCAATAATTTTTTTTATTGAATTTAAAACAAAAAAAATTGTTTTCACCTTTTGTGGAAGACATCAACTCTACGGTGTCTTAGATAATTGAACTGATATGTTCTTTGCATGCTGTTCCAGGTTATATTCATAGCCGGAGTTATGCACTGTCTTTACCAAAGAATGAATACTGCTTGGCATCACTGGTGAAAGGAAGCTTGCGGTACATCTGCAGGAGATGTGATGGAAGATCAACTGTTGTCAAAGATACCGCTTCTGCGGTTCATCTCGATATTCCAGAAGGTGTTCATGGCCTCATCATTGGACACACTCACACTTTTCTGAATTCTTTCTTCGCTGTCATCCCAGAGTCTGAATGCTTCATCTCTCCCGTTCCTGAATATTGTTTCATACCAGATGAAGACCATGTAACTGAACCCGAAGGCTTCTTCAGGATAACCATTCCTCATAGTTTGAGAAGCCAGAAATATATGAATGCGACCAGAGCGAGATCTGGTGATATACATCACAATCATGATTTCAGAATAATTCCGCCTCAATCAGAATCAACAGCAGAACCTCCCACTTGTCATTACCTCGTCAAAGAAACCAACATCATCATTCACACAAAACACTTCAGCCAGTTTATCTGCACCAATTGCAAAAAGCCTTGCCAAGGAGAAGTTAGAGCAGTATTGTATGGATCATTAAGTCCATGCAATTTAGAACTTCTGGTAGAAATGAAATTATACGTCACCAGCAACCTCTATGGCATCCGGGAATTTATGAGGGTTAGTATCTTGCCATTTTTTTGATATTCCGTTGTAAAATCTGGTAAAAGGACCATAGAGCAGTACATTTGTGACTGAAAAATTGAATAAATCTATTGTGAATTTTTCTTGACATGCGGTATTTTATGGCATAGATATAAAATTTCAAGACAGGTAAATCTCATGATATGACATTTTGAAAACTAGCATTTTATGACATGACATTTCACGAAAATATTTTTTCTGTTATGACATTCCATAACATTCCACTTCATGATAAAAAAAATTATAACATGACATTTTATCACTTGATATTTCTTGATATCATATTGCATTATATTTCATTTTATCACATAAACCTATGTAGCAACATTTTACTACATTACATTATATAACATTTCATTAACGGCGTAGAACAGGATATTGGACCATCTGCCATTTAAAGATACTTTTAAGTTATTTCACGTGAGGCACAGACACTCATTGGTGTGAATCGTAAATAGTTATCTGTGCAGACCAGACTCAATATACTATCAGTTATCAGAAATACCGACGTCTTGCTTTGGCCAGGGCCAGGCGGGAGAGGAAGACGGGCACTCATTTCTGGCTGAGCCTTCTTGAAGAGAATAGGTTCCCAGTGAATCGTGGGGCAGGTAGGCCCCCTATAGACAGAAACCCAAAAGTGTCTGAACACATTACCTTTCCTCGTAATGCGGACAATGACGGTCAAAATGGTATTTCTTGCTGACGCTCCATCAACTATGAGGCTAAAACGGATGTTTGTTTGCACTTCAAGAATGAGTGAAATTTATTTTCTTTGTAGATACTTACCGAAAGAGAACGAAACTTTGGTAGGAAGCCTATCACAGAACTAGAAATCGATATGGAGGCAAACTGCCACCTGAACAACAAACTGCAGATTTCTATCAAAACTGTAAAGCCAGAATGGCAGTCAATGGCGGACATTCCCCACAGCCAAATCTGGGATCCGAAAAAATTCACTTTGTCGCAGGTGAGGTGGGAAGTAGCAACTAATACGTATATTCAGCGTTTATTGTAAACTCGTGCCCTAATAGTAATGCGTTCTATCTGTATGTGAGCGGTGGCTGTGGATAGGCCTAGCCTATATGCTTATAAATAGGGTGGAACCCTGCAGTAACTTCCAATATCCAAAAGTTGTAAATAATAGCTAAGACTATAATCTGACGTTTTATGTCTAGAGAAGTAATTTTACAAGCATAAAATTACTCAAGTTCAAATGTATGCTTTCATGCAGTTTTTGGGAAAAATTTGGCAAAATAATAGATTGGCGCCCCACCTTAGGGGTTGGTGCCCCCCCCCCCCCGTCTGGGAAATCCTAGATCCGCCACTGCAGCTGTTAGGAGTTCGACATTGAAATGCAAATAATTAATCTTTTTGCAGCTTACTCTGAAGTTTATTTTTCTCGCAGTAAATAGCTGTTATGTTGTTGTTATTTCTGCTTCACTGCAGAGCCAGGTCAGCAAAAAGATCTGTGGAATATCGTGCCACAGCTGTAGGAAAGAGCCCTTCGCGTTTGATCATTTCCATCTCCGATCAGCGCGCAAAGCTCTGGACTCATTTCTTGGATTTCTAGAACTCAACGTACAGACGGATGAGGGTTCTATTCCGTTAGGGAGCACAAATTTCATGATATCTCGACTATTACCCGATGTTTCTTCTGTCGTAAAGGTAAATATATTTATTAGAATAGATCTATTGTACTATTCATTGGTCATCGTGTGCGAGGTCAATATTTGACCCTATTCTGCCAGTGACTCATCAAGAAAAAATGAAAAAGATCAGAAAAGATCATAAAATTGCTATCAGTACAATAAAGATGTGTTGATACTTATTTTAATTTTCAGATCATTGACAGTGATGCAGCACGATACCTGATGGATCAAGTAAAACAGTTCGTATGCGACGACGGCACCCTTTATGAGCTCGGAGTTCAACTTGGTGTTTCCAGCAGCACCATGGCGTGCATATGTTCAAATAATCCATGTAATATGATGGCGAAAGGTTGGAACCTTGTATCAACCTACTACACAGAGAGTGATGAAACTAAAGAGGAAAAATTGGATAAATTTCACAAGGCTTTATTGCACATGGGGAAAGCCACAGCGAAAAGATTTGAAAGCAACAACAATGATACGTAAAACATCGTCCATTTATTGTTTGGGTAATTAAAATAAGATTTCTTCAAAAGAAAATGTAAGGGTACTACTTTTAACAAGTATATTCTGTGTTTACTTATTTGATTTGTCAATTTTGGAAAATTAAATTGGTAAAAGATATTAATTGTACATATTTTGTTTTTGTTACTGGATAAGGAATTACATTCATTAACGATAATTGTTCATTAAAAATAATACGTACATTTATTTGTCTTGAATTTCTGGAAACTTTTTGCATTGGAAAACTTGTTTTGATTAATACTGAGAATTGTGATGGTGGAGAGACATGGGTCCAAATAAGCTGCATTTTGCCATCGAGTAAAAGTAACCAGATCGTCAAGTGAAAGTCCATTCCGCACAGGTCGGATTCAGTTAAAAGTTCAACCCAGCTGCCAATACCTAAAATCAGTTCTTCCTAGCAGTCATCCATAGACACAATGATTAAATGAAATGAAATGGATTACCACCTGCATCCGAAAGATGGGGGAAGGTAATAGTTTCAGTTTGATTGTCAGTTTACAGGGGGGCAGGTACCCTGGCCAGGGATGGGGTACCCCCTACCCCCAACCAACCCCCCACCATGGGATAGGGTAGCGCCCCTGGCCCACCTCTTCCTTGGCCAGGGATGGGGTAACCCCTACCCTGCCCCCCACCTCCCCCTGGGCCAAGAATGGGGTACCCAGTCAGGGAAGGGTACTCCTCTCCCAACCCCCCCCCCCGGCATAGGACAGCAGAGTGAGCACTTGCTATGTGGCGGGCAGTATGCCTCTTGCATTCATGCAGGAGGACTTTCTTGGTTATTAAGTTTTTGGAGATGGCAATATGGCACGATAACACAATTAAATAACTAGATAGTGTGTACTATTTTGTGGTAAATGTTTCCAGAATTTGATATTTAACCAACCATTAAACACTTGTACACGAACATAGTATTTCAGTAAGGTAGAAGCAAAGTCAGAACTTCTTTGCAAGGCAAATAGGCAGAACCTCAAACTAAATCCGACATGTGTTTAGAGAAAAATGGATTCTCAAATCCCGGATATTAGACAGATATTTCCTTTACAAAAGTTTTTGTTGATTCCTAGGTGATTGCTACTTCCCCAGGCTCTTTCTATTGCCTTTTACATAGCATCTCACATAGCATTTTACATCTCACTCATGCAGGTTATAATAATTGATCGCCAAAGTGGAATACCAACCGTCTACTTGGCCCATTTTCTGTAAACTGTAAACAGAATTTTTGACGAAATTCTTTTCATCAATATTTTGCCAAGATCAACTGGACATTGCACAGGTTTCCGAAAATTTTATCCACTTCCTATTTGGAAAATATCAGGCAGTGAAAGTTTCACATGCAGGTGGCTCGTTTGCCTTCGCTGCCCCTTCGCTCCCTGGGCCTCGAATAGCCTCGAATCCTCGAATAGCCTCAAATGTATTCGAGGCCCTTTGTCTTCGCTCCCCTTCACCCCCCTTTGCCCCCTTTGCACCCCTACCCTCAATAGCCCTGAATAAATTCAAGGCTATTTGAGGCCCAGGCCCCCAATATATTTGGGGCTATTGAGGGTAGGGGAGTGAAGGGGGTGATGGGGAGCAAAGGGGGAGTGAAGGGGACTGAAGG
>JBCAUG010029343.1:0-10330 GCA_038406175.1 Haplosyllis leylae
TATTTAATGTCACTATTGTCAATTGTCCAGTATTTCTGGTCAAAGTGATGTGAGTGATAATATGTGTTTTTACCACTTCTAAAAATGCAGAACTCCCCTTTTTGTAGGTAAATTTGTAGAACCCAAATTTGGTTGTTCCATAAATAATTTCATTAAAAAAAATTCTGAATAGATCTTGATCTTGCCCATTTGATAGACAGGTTACCAATACTTTGGTTGCTTTATTATTATTATTAGTTTTTTGATCTTCTTTGACCTTTTTCGCTTTCTCTCGCTTGGTGTGAATAGACCCTTACTGTCCTAGTTACACTCTGGTCCAAAATGGGAGGCTGCGACTACGGACGTAATGATACAGTCGACGTTTCATATCAGTGACGTTTATTTACACTGTGCGTTTTTTTTTTCTGCTTGTGACTGCCACATCTAACACGGATTTTATCAAGTACAACAACAGAGTAGTTTTTTTTTGGGGGGGGGGGGGCAATGCGTTTGTAACCGTAACAGGAACAAGACGAAAGACCACTTCTCTCCAATATTACTATTTCTACCAATTTTTTGAGTAACACAAAATTTAAGGTCTTTCTTACTGCTTGCATATTTTATTCCTCAAAAAATGTTCCCATCAGGACACCAGTTTTAGGATCAATTATTTTCCTTTTCTTAACTACATGAACTATTTAACAAGTAGTCTGTATGTATGTTTAATTTCAAAACACAATCGATTTTTTGAGACCCAATGCTGTGATTCACAGCGGGTGGTAATTAAAGTAAAACAAAGTAGTCGAACGTCACAGCAACAGGTGTCATGACGTCACATTTAAGGCACATTCACAGCAGACGAAAGAGAAAGCAAAAATTCTTTCATGTTTGTCGCTAGTTCTTTGATCTTTTTTGTTGGTGGCTCGTTAGAGTCACCTTAGTGGTTGATTGACGGTTTTTGCCCCGAAATTTTGGGCCCCTGGTGGGGACCCATGAAGGCTTTTTGTCACTTAGTGACTGTACATGGGATGACGGTTCTATTTGCAGGTGGTAGGGACACCTAACCGCTATATGTTGTAATCAAACTTTTTTGTAGCCACAGTTGGTGGGGACCCTAAAACCTAGTATACAATACGCTTCACTCCACTTCGCCCCCTTCCCCCCCCCCGGGAGCAAAGGGAGCGAACGAGCCACCTGGTGAATTTTTTTTTTCACAACTTAATATTTTTTCTTTGATGTTTCGCTTCCCCACCCGTTTTCGCTTCGTGTGAATAGACCCTGACTACACACGCATGATGTCTTGGTTACAAAAAAAAAACTGGTGCTCAATTGGGGGGGGGGGGACTGCGACTATGGGACATAATTGCACAAAACGACCAACGTTTCATATCAAGTCATGCCATACTAAGACGTTGGCGTTGCAGTCAATTTTCACCAAGAAGACCACGTGATCTTTCCCAATCTTTATTTGTGAGCCAATAATCTACAATTGTCCACTTTCAGTGGCGGAACCAGGATATCTGAGAGGGGGTGCCAACCCGGGTGGGGGAGAAGGGGGACACCAACATTCCCAATAACTGTATGACAATGAAGAAATTTTAGCCCAGAGGGGGGCGTCCCTGTCACCCCCGCCCCAAGATCTTTAAATCAAAATCAGATGGACATTTTAAAGGTACACTCTTTTTTGTTAACCTTTTTATTATGATTTTGTTCCCTAATGCAAACGAGTACCATCAGAAAGATTTCCTCCGAGAAGGGCACTTCCTTTAATTTTTGCCCCTGGAAAATTATTCAGCTGCAGACACCAGTTTTCAGATTTTTCCCTGATAGAGTTTCTCTGCCACCTTGAGTAAGCTTGAGTATCTACTCCATTTGCCGCCCGCTTTGATTTCTATTTATCAAATAGGGTGTGCGCTTGCGCAGTCTTTCTGAAACCCAAAGCTGTGAGTAACAGTGGGTGCAAAACAAAATATCAAAAATAGGTCCCTGGAGACTTGAGCTGGTTGTCCGCAGTCAATGGAAGAGTGGATGATCCAGAGATCTCATAAAATCAAAAGACTGCCACTACAGATCAGCTTATTTCTGTAAAAATCTGAGCCAATTAAAGGCACGCTCCTATTTCCGAGGCGTAGGAGCAAGGAGTGTGATCTTTTCAATTTGATTTTGTCCCTTAATAACCTTGAAGTACCAAAAGAGTCATTTCTTTAGGGAAGGGCACTTTTGTTTAATTTTGCCCTTGATAAAACTATTTCCATGCAGACACCAGTTTTCAGACTTTTCACTGAGAGATTTTATCAGAAACTCCTAAACGCTCTGATCGCCATTTTACCGGATGCCATCTGGTTGCTTTTCAGCCAGATGCGCGCATGCGCAGTTTTTAGCACCCGAATACTGTGATTAACAGTGGGTGAATCATGGACTAAAAATTGAACTTGGTCACTTAACAAGGCACGCTACTATAATTTCAAAAGGTACGCTCCTATTTCTGAGGCGAAGGAACAAGGAGTGTGACATTTTCAGTTTGATTTTGTTTCTCAATAAAGCCCCATGAGAGTCATTTCCTTAGCGAAGGCCACTTTGTTGAATTTTTGCTCTTGGAAAAACTATTTCAGAGACACCCGTTTTCAGACTTTTTGCTGGTCGAGTTTATCGTGAACACACAACCTCCCATCCTCCTCCTGCATGCTCAGTCTTGCAGAGTAATTCTATGTGCAGTTTTTAGAACCCGACACTGTGATTAACAGCGGGTGAAAAAAAATGGTCCTGGAGACTTGAGGTCGAAAAAAATGGTCCTGGAGACCTGAGCTCGATTCTCTGGTCAATAAATAGTCGTGTCAACCAATGTTTCAAATTTGAATTTGACGGTATTTTCTACTCCATCATACACCTCCTCCGTTGTTATTTGATTCGTAGAGACCACAGAGTTAGATGCGTACTGTGTGTGTAGAGGCAGATTTCCCAGAGGGAGGCGCCAACCCCTTGGGACTGCAAATTTGTTCCTGCTTAGGGCCTATTCACACTGAGCGAGAGACTTCTCGCTAGCGGCACCACTTGGAATGGAATACATTGATTTCAATTGCACCATTCACACCAAGCGATGTCACTAGAGTTGCCGCTACAGATGTCCCATACCCATTTTCCAGGGGACAAAGCTCGGTATGAATAGGATCTTATGACTGGTTTTGAGCACTTCTATTGAAACCTATACAACCCATTAGTTGCGATAAAAAGAATCGCAGTCGTAATCTCACCGTGTGAAGGGGCCTTGAAAGCAATGGTTTCTTCACACAGTATCAGGAGTGTGCCATACCTGCTGAACTCTGGGCAGTCAACTTTCCCCATTGTATCTCTTCTCTTTAAGCTGGCCTGCAGTGGCGGATCTATTATTTCCCACATTCCTACAGGTGGCCAACTTTATCAGTGTACCTCAACTTGCCAACCCGGACGAGAATATTGACATCTAACTTGCCCAAATCACACATGCACCATCCTTCACTTTAATAACCTTTTTCCCTTAAAATACGGCCAAGTAAGGTGAAAATCAACATGTCCAGAGGCAAAATGTGCTTGTCACGGTCGAGTGGACTAATGTTTAGATATTCACTGAAAATTCGGGGGGGGGGTGCCCACCACCCCTCTGTCAATAATGCACACAAAACTTTAAAATGAAGCAGCTAATGTCTTGACAACATCAATGGTCATCGTCATATAGTGGCATGGCAACAGGAACGTTGCCAAGAGAACCATCTGATTTCACTTCTGGTCCACCTACTACGGAATTCTACTGGCCCAGACTGGCCACCTATAGTTCAGCAAACTTGTCCTGGAAAACCCTTAAAGAATCACATCATCTTGTGAACCTCAACATAAGAAATAAAAGACAAGCCTCGATTACTGTTCAAAGTACAAAGTTAATCATGAAATGCTTTTTTTCTGAAAATGCATTCAATCTGGGCCACTTAAATCTGGACCCAGCCACCTAAAAGTTGATTTCCTCTGGCCTGAGGGGCCACCTACTATCAAAACTTAAGACAACCCTGCAAAAAGTTCAGTTACAATGAGTACTTCTATCATCCTACCCAGGAGACTTTGCACTAAACTCGTAGAGAATAATGGTAAAAGTTCAGTTACAATGAACACCCGCTTACAACCAGTTCGGTTACAACGAGCATCTGGTCACAAGTTCAGTTACAATGAACGCTCGGCTAAAATGATCACATTTCTTTGCACCAAAATAAACGACATCAATGTTTATGGTTGTTGCAGCACCCACTTTCAACGAGTTCGGTTACAACGAGCACCCGCTTATAACAGGCTATTTCCTTTGCATTAGTTTCAAATGAAACACAATAGCAACCCAAGCAAACATCTCTCGTGTTGTCATTTTAACAATACAAGCAGCAAGGGGCGGATCCAAGGGTCGCCATGGCAACTCGCCTCACATACGGACAATTTTAATTTTCAATTTCACTGAATTTTTGATAAATTACACATTGTTGGCAACTCCTGGATCCGCCCCTGCAGAGTAAAATACAGAAAGTGAAGGAACTGACCTTATTGTCCTCCCAGTATTTGGCCAAACAGAAGTCGTTTGCCTTCCACTGCCTCTGTGTTCCTCCTCCTGACTGAAAATATTAAAAAGAAAAGTACAACTTTCTGTGAAACTAGTGCAAAAACTTTCATAAAGTAACTTCACTTGCATTGGCGGATCGGGGGGGGGGGCGGGACCAAAATTTCTTCATTTTCATGCAGTTTTGGGGAAAAATTGGTCAAATAGTATGTTGGTGCCCCCTCCTCTGCGAAATCCTGGATCCGCCACTGACTTAGACACTAGGTCTGGTAGATCTAACATCAATGATTTTTAAGCTGTATTCACCCAGCGTCAGAGTTGTAGTTTGGAATGGGTCTGGGACCCTTTTGTATTTTGACACAAACGCCAACTCCTCCAGCAATGTAGTTTGTGTGCATGACAATAAAACCAAAATATCCGAAATGGTACAGGGGCCATGCAAAAGTGACAAACATTTTGTAATTCCTGCACCACTTATTTTCCGACCCATTTTTTGAAATCTACGAGACACCACTAATTTGTAAAAATGATATTAAATGATTAATTTTACAGAACTGTGATTTAATATTACTTCGAATTAACCATTAACCGTGCATTTTAACGGTAAATTTTGGACACCAAAACTGTGAATGCAGTTGGTGTGAAATAATAGGAAAGGGGGCCGTTCACATATAATCTGCATGTTAGGGACCATTCATACATAACGTGCATACTACGAATTCATACATGTTGATCCAGTGCCGGGGGGGGGGGGACATGTGTACGTTTCAGAATTTTCACATTTTCCATCTCTCTTTACTTCAATTAGATTTAATGAATTTTAACATTTTTTGCCACACCCATTTTCCAAGTGGCAGCGCTCGCAGCAACGCTCTCGCTCGGTGTGAATAGACCATTACAGTGTATTCACATTGCCCGATTCTGATTCAGATAAAGTATCTGGTTCAGATAATATTATTGCACTATCGAGTCCTTATTAGAATCGGAAGCAGAATACGAATTGAATCGGTCAGTGTGAACATACCGTTAGGCCCATTCACACCGATCTTTTTCGCTTTCCCTTCCAATTCCAACTTGGTGTAAATAAGCTCCCAGGGGATTGGCAACATAATAGATCTAGAGGTTGACACCAACTTGGGGTTGGTGCTCCATAAAGGTCTCAGAAATATTCGATCCACCACTGCCCCCCCCCCCCCCAAAATAAACACCTGAGGAGTTGACAGGGGCAAGGAGGGGGTCGAAATGATAAAACTAAAATATCCGAAATTGTACAGGGACCATGTAAAAGTGACAAACATTTTGTAATTCCTGCATCACTTATTTTTGCGACCAATTTTTCTGAATCTACATGACACCACTAATTTGTAACAATAATATTGAATGACTAATTTACAGGACTTGAGATTCAGTATGTCACCAATATTTACACTATTGCTAAGCCCTCGAGGCTTAAACTTTAACCTGTTACAGAATTTTGGACACCAAAACTGCGAATGCAGTTGGTGTAAACCATAATGATATTAAGAGGGGGACCATTCACATACAACGTACACATGCACGATTTTTTTTTCTTCATGCTAGACTTGATTGAATGGATGACATTTTTCATGCTATTTCTAGATCTATTATTGATTTTTTTCAACTGTTAAGCTTTGCTGATGCAAGCAAATTATTTTGCAGCAACACACTGGTAAGAAGGCCTTTGACAGGCAGATCCAGATCGAGTTCAGAAAAAAGAGTAAAATATTTCAAAACCAAAGATGGCCATTTTCAAAAGCAAACTTTCAAAGCGACATCTATCATTAATTTTTGTTGCATAAATTTACAAAAATTATGAAACACCAATATTTAGCAAAAGTGCATTTCATCTGAAAATTTTCCCATCAGTAATATTTGGGTTAAAATGAGGTTTTATGTTTATTTACCTCCTCAACGACTTTAATGAATTTTAGACACCCCAAAACTGCGGACGCAGTTGGTGTAAAATTATCCAAGGGACCATTCACATCTCATTTTTCATTCTGTGAAATTTCTCTTTTTTGTGCAAATCTAATTGGTTTCAATATATTGTTAGAAGTTTGAGCAACCACGATTTTATCGACAAAACTTCAATACTTTAAAAGTCAAAGGCTTCCTATGCCCTGAGGTATGCCCCCCCCCAAACCCCCCCCCCCCCCCCGCCCACATCCCGCCGTGTCGAGATTGACTACTGAAATGTAGAGAAATTTCTCGGCAAAATCCTGGATGAACTAGTGAAAATTTCAAACTTTTTCCCCCTCTCAAACAATCCTGTGAAATTTAAAAAAAAATAATTAGGAATTGAGCTCGCTGGAAAGTTGGATCCGCCACTGTTTTCATAGCATTCAGGGTCAATTCAAACTGACATTTTTTCTCAACCTCAACTATTGCTTGGACAATTTCTCATTTCACCACTACTAGAAATCGCAAAATGGGTACACAACCTCCAAGGTACCCGGTCTGTGAACGAAATGTTCTTTATTTCGTGCTTTTCAAAAGTATAAAATATTTGAAATTACACAAGGGCCATGCAATAATAGGAAATATTTTGTAATTCCTGGAACTCTTATTTTTTCGACCCATTTTTTGAAATCTACGAGACACCACTAATTTGTAAAAATGATATTGAATGATTAATTTACAGGCTTGAGATTCAGTATGTCACCAATCTTAACTTTTATCTCAGGGGTTGACAGCAGTTACGCCCTAAAAGCGACGCTCAACCTGATTGGCATATTTTGGACACCAACACTGTGAATGCAGTTGGTGTGAAATAACAGAAAAGCAGTGGCGGATCCAGGATTTCTCAGATGGGGCGTGCATGTTAGGGGACCGTTCATACATAACGTGCATGTTAGGGGACCGTTCATACATAACGTGCATGTTAGGGGACCGTTCATACATAACGTGCATGTTAGGGGATCGTTCATACATAACGTGCATGTTAGGGGACCGTTCATACATAACGTGCAAGTTAGGGGACCATTCATACATAACGTGCCTGTTAGGGGACCGTTCATACATAACGTGCATGTTAGGGGTGCATGTTAGGGGTCCCCTAACATGCACAACATACGCGATCAAATCCTTGTTTTTACGTTCCCCAAAGTCTGGCCAAGTTGATTTTTGTTAAGTTTGTTGTTATTACTGAAGAAGTATAAATTGCTAAATTTGTGAAAACGAACACGTCCCTGGGATTCGAACCCCAAACGCTCCGCACAACAAGCGAACGCACTGACCACGTGACCGAGGCGACGAGAATTATCTAGAATCTAAGGATTAGTTTACACTGAGCGAAAGCGAAAACGAAAAAGATCAAAGAACCATCAGAATAGATCAGTCTAAGTGGCGAACATCAAAGAAAATTTTCGTTTTCGCTTCCACTTCCTGTTGGCAGTGCAATGGGTCATTTACAGTGACCGATAGCCATTTGATTTTTGAGGAGGATGCTATGAAAGCAGTTCTCAAACCGTTATAATACAAAACTAAAATATGTCTAAGTATAATGCAAAAAGGAATATCTCGAGAAAGTTAAAATATTCTGGTAGTGTTATTTTTGTTGCTCAAGTTATTTAAACTTTGTCAGACACCAGTTTAAAGTCGTGAACCTGTTGTGCCATTAAACTTTGGCAAGACAAATAGCTGTGGCAATAATGATGCTGTGGCGATGGCTGGTTTACCGTGATTTGTTTGAACTTCGGGCCCGGAGTCTCGGAGAGTCAACTTATCACTCAAATTATATAAATTTTTTAAACACCAACGCAGTTGGTGAGAACATCAGATCTACAACATGAACATCGCTTAATGCAGCGAGAACCATTAGTTGGCATTACAACCAACTATCATTATATTCACTATATATTTTCCTTCAAACAAATCTCTTGAGGCTCACTCACACTGAGGGAAAGCGAAGCAAATGTCGCTTTTAGACGGAAACCTTCAAAGGTGGATTTAACAGGATCTACGTTCAATGATGGCGCCATCTAGATCTATAAACAACGCAATACTCCGCTAAAATGTGCCAAAATGTGTTGGGAACAAGAATCGTCCAGCAAACTTTCAATATTCTTAAAATGTTATTTTTGTTGCTAAAATTAGTCAAACTTGTCAGACACCAGTTTAAAGTCGTGAACCTGTTGAGTCAGTAATCTTTGAGCACCCAAAGCAGCTCAGTGGCATAAGTGTGCAAACTGATCTGTTTGTGGACATTCAGGCATCTCCTGGAGAGTGAATTTATCACTAAAAGTATAAAAAAAACTTTGGACACCAGAACTGTGAACGCAGTTGGTGTGAAAATTACAAACACAAAGACCTAGATATATTCACACTAACACATGTGAACATCGTTTAAGGCAGCGAAAACCATTATTAAGTTCACTACACATTTTCCTTCAAACAAATCAAATCCCTTGAGGCTCACTCACACTGAAGGAGAGCGAAGCAAATGTCGATTTTAGATGGTAACCTTTAAGGGTACATCTAAGGTTCATTCACACTGTGCGTTTTTTCCAAGCTGCGAATCCTCTTATCACAACAAATGGATTGTAGAAGATTCAATGTAAATGTTCACACTGTAGGACTGCAACAGCATCAACCAGCTCCTATACAGCCCATTATAAAATATTAGGTTGTGAAAAAAGTTTCACCAGGTCGCTCCCTTCGCAAAGGGGAGCGAAGCGTATTGTATACTAGGTTTTAGGGTCCCCACCACCTGCAGCAACAAAAGTTCCATTACAACATATAGTGGTTAGGTGTAACAACCACCTACAAATAGAACCGTCATCCCATGTACAGTCACTAAGCGACAAAAAGCCTTCATGGGTCCCCACCAGGGGCCCAAAATTTCGGGGCAAAAACCGTCAATCAATCACTAAGGTGACTCGAACGAGCCACCAACAAAAGAAAATCGCAGTCGCATATCGCGGAGTGTGAACGGGGCTTAACCAGATCAACGTTCAATGGTGGCGCCATCTAGATCTATATACAACGCAACACTGCACTAAATACAAACAAAATGTGACAAAATGTCTTGCGAACAGAAATCATCCAACAAATTTCCAATCTTCTTGTAATATTATTTTTCTTGCTAAAATTAGTCAAACTTGTGAGACACCAGTTTAAAAACAAACACCTGAATCAGTAAACCTGGGGAGACAGAACTTTTAATTTCATAGTTTCTTGTTTTGATACTTTGGTATCAGAGTCAATCCAGGTTGACTTAAGTCTAATTTTAGACACCAGAACTGTGAACACAGTTGGTGTAAAATGACGAATTTGAGGCTCCCTCACACTGTACGGAAACGAATAAAATGTCGCCTTTCGAAAGAGTCTAGCATCTTATCCTCTGCTAAATATAACTACAATATGTCAAAATGTGTTTCATACAAAAATCCCTCCACGAAGTTCCAATATTCTTGCAACGTTATTTTTGTTGCTCAAATTAATGAAACTTGTCACACACCAGTTTATGAATTAGTAATTCTGTAGGATTTATTTCCTACTTTGTGTTTACAGGCATCACGCACTATAACCGTGTCTTGTCGCAAGTCTATCTATGCGGCTAAACCCTGCAATAAAGCAATAAACTTAATTTTAGACACCAAAACTGTGAATGCAGTTGGTGTAGAACTACAAACAAGGGGCCATTTACAATATTTTACAACAAGGGGCCATTTACAATACTCCAAAGCTAACCTAAGAGCTGCAAATAAGGGGGCATTTACAATACTCCAAAGCTAACCTAAGAGCTGCAAATAAGGGGCC